>JAVTVY010031052.1:0-12649 GCA_036873755.1 Hanleya hanleyi | reverse complement strand
AACAGCAAGTTTTTCTTTCATATAGTTTATTTTCCCCTCCATCATAACATACCCACGCTGGGGGAGCCACGTTGGGTATGTTTACAATTCAAGAAAGACTCTTGTCCAATCAGAGACCGCCATTTGCATCTGTCCTATTCGTTCCTGTCCGTTAGATGTATTCTTGTCCAATCAGAAGTCGCCATTTCAGAGAGTTCCTTCTTCGGTCATGTTCATTCTGAACCGTTTATTCTAATCATCGTCGGACAGGCCTGGATATTCTTCGGGCAGCATGTCCTCAAACAGTTGTTTGCGCATTCTGATCGCATTTTCCAGGGCCTCGGTGGGTGGTAAACCCATATCCTCTTCCAAGTGACGCTTGGTCTTCATGATGGACCTGTGCGTGGGGTCCCTTTCATTTCAAGCGGTAGTAAGGTATACTGTTCATAGATCGCCATGGCTGTTTTCCTGATGCGGGGGCGCATTTGGGTGTACGTCTGTTGTAAATTATCCTCTCCGGCGTCGTTGATCGCTTCAGCGTGAGTATTGATAGCTGCTGTCACAATACGATCCCAGAAGGTAGGTTCTGCCTCACTTTCCTGGGACGAAGGCTGATTCTCTGAGGTCAAGCTCTCCATATCAGTAGATAGACTGTCAGCCATCTTGGATTCGGTATCAGTCGATGCACTCTCATCAATCTCTGTATCAGTATCTGCCTCAACGGGCTCCTCGGCGTCTTCAGTCCCATGTATATTTTCTGGTGTAGCATCATATCGTAATGTCTGGTGAACGTGCGTTCACACTCAGAACAAGTATAAGCCATGTTGACGGTTGAACGTCGACTGTGCGTGTTTTGGGAATACGCTCGCTTTTATAGACAGTAACGCCCATCAACGCTTAGCTCACCGCTTCAACGTCCTGGTGAATTAGCTCAGAAGCTCTGATTTCATGGAATTGACACCAATTCATCGAAATGCAGTGACACCCGTCAACGCCCGTCGTTACGCCTTAACGCTCATCTCAACGCTTTAACACACTTTCTTAATGCTTTAACGTTGTTTAATGATGCGTTCGAACAAATGTTTCTTTTGTGCTATTGCCCTGACACACGCCGCTTTCCAGTTCATGCCCGAGGTTTTCAACATCGACGCTGTTCTTTCAATTTCCATATGGACTGGGTCCTTATCCAACAATTTCATATGGGTCAGTAAGTCGACATACTGCTGACGTAAAGCCCGTCGTAGTCTGGGTGCCCATCTGTTATGGGCTAAAATTGCAGCTTCCTCTTTCGAATACCCTTTGCGTTGAAACTTGTTTCCTGTGGCCTCCAACATCCCGCCCATCTCGGCGTCCATGCTTTCTTTGAACAAATCCTTCCATAGCCTCGAGTTCACATTATGTTCTTCAACCTCGGGTTGGGCCTTCACGGCTGGGTGATATTCCAGGACTGATGGTATGAAGCGGACCCGCTGTATGGGGGTGGGCTTCTGCTGCTGCTCTGCCAGGAGTGCACTCGGCGGATGGTGTAGGGGTATATGCCGTTGTGGTGATTCCTCGTCGGGTAACAGGTGGGTCGTCAGCCGACGATCTTCGGGGGTATGGGCTTTTAAATCTACGAACAGGTAGCCGTACGGACGAATTGTCGCTTCTTGAAACGCCCGCATAAAATGGTCAATGTTCTGTGGATAAATTCGACTACCAAACACACGGATTTGTGCTCTATCAATGGGATTGGAGAACAACACAAAGTATTGGCAGTTCAAGGCAATATCTCTGGACGCCTTCCCTTGAGGAAAGAGATTCTGAGTCAAATAGATGACGGACGGATTTCGATGATGGGACCCTTTGGTGAATAGGTCGGCGATTTTCGAATTGTCCTTGGCCGCACTCATCAGATCATCGAGCACTACCACGTTGGTCTGCTCGGAATCGAAGTAATAGGGTTCGTCTATGTCGTGAGGAATTCCTGGAACAAAGCTCACATTCTGTAGTCGTGCAGTTTCGTAGGCGGGCTGTCATTGGCTATAACACCAAACAACACGTGTCGGAGCTGGGGTTGCCACACCTTCCTCTAAGAACTTCATCACCCAGGACGTCTTTCTACACCCCGTAGGGCCGCTCACCGTCATCGTATAAGGGTGCTCTAATACTGTCGTGTGTGACGTAGGTGTTGATCGTTCCTCGCACGTACTTTGAATTTGCACGTTATCGGGACTCCGTTCCTTGAGATGGCTTCGCTGTATATGTCTACGTAGATTAAATGGCGTGGAAAATGACTTCAAACACAAGTGACATGCGTAAACCATGGCTCTCATCTCCACGGACACCAGGCGTATAATGAAGCTTTCACAGATGCATGTGTGTGTTTATATGCAAGAGCTCCGAGCTCGCGGAGCTCTTGGAGCTCCGGAGCTCATGGAACTCGGAGCTCCGGAGCTCCGACGCCACCATCGGGCGTTGACGGGCGTTGCTACAAGAGAACTCGGAGCTCCGGAGCTCTCTTCTCTTGTCACTTCCGCTTCCGTTCACGTGACCGGAACTGACCTTTGACCCCGGCGCGCAAAGGTTTCCATGCGGTGGAAACCTTTAAACACCGCGCGCGCCGGGTTTACGCAAGTCATTTTCCACGCCATTTAATCTACGTAGACATATACAGCGAAGCCATCTCAAGGAACGGAGTCCCGATAACGTGCAAATTCAAAGTACGTGGGAGGAACGATCAACACCTACGTCACACACGACAGTATTAGAGCACCCTTATACGATGACGGTGAGCGGCCCTACGGGGTGTGGAAAGACGTCCTGGGTGATGAAGTTCTTAGAGGAAGGTGTGGCAAGCCCAGCTCCGACACGTGTTGTTTGGTGTTATAGCCAATGGCAGCCCGCCTACGAAACTGCACGACTACAGAATGTGAGCTTTGTTCCAGGAATTCCTCACGACATAGACGAACCCTATTACTTCGATTCCGAGCAGACCAACGTGGTAGTGCTCGATGATCTGATGAGGGCGGCCAAGGACAATTCGAAAATCGCCGACCTATTCACCAAAGGGTCCCATCATCGAAATCTGTCCGTCATCTATTTGACTCAGAATCTCTTTCCTCAAGGGAAGGCGTCCAGAGATATTGCCTTGAACTGCCAATACTTTGTGTTGTTCTCCAATCCCATTGATAGAGCACAAATCCGTGTGTTTGGTAGTCGAATTTATCCTCAGAACATTGACCATTTTATGCGGGCGTTTCAAGAAGCGACAATTCGTCCGTACGGCTACCTGTTCGTAGATTTAAAAGCCCATACCCCCGAAGATCGTCGGCTGACGACCCACCTGTTACCCGGCGAGGAATCACCACAACGGCCTATACCCCTACACCATCCGCCGAGTGCACTCCTGGCAGAGCAGCAGCAGAAGCCCACCCCCATACAGCGGGTCCGCTTCATACCATCAGTCCTGGAATATCACCCAGCCGTGAAGGCCCAACCCGAGGTTGAAGAACATAATGTGAACTCGAGGCTATGGAAGGATTTGTTCAAAGAAAGTATGGACGCCGAGATGGGCGGGATGTTGGAGGCCACAGGAAACAAGTTTCAACGCAAAGGGTATTCGAAAGAGGAAGCTGCAATTTTAGCCCATAACAGATTGGCACCCAGACTACGACGGGCTTTACGTCAGCAGTATGTCGACTTACTGACCCATATGAAATTGTTGGATAAGGACCCAGTCCATATGGAAATTGAAAGAACAGCGTCGATGTTGAAAACCTCGGGCATGAACTGGAAAGCGGCGTATGTCAGAGCAATAGCACAAAAGAAACATTTGTTCGAACGCATCATTAAACAACGTTAAAGCATTAAGAAAGTGTGTTAAAGCGTTGAGACGAGCGTTAAGGCGTAACGACGGGCGTTGCATTTCGATGAATTGGTGTCAATTCCATGAAATCAGAGCTTCTGAGCTAATTCACCAGGACGTTGAAGCGTTGAGCTAAGCGTTGATGGGCGTTACTGTCTATAAAAGCGAGCGTATTCCCAAAACACGCACAGTCGACGTTCAACCGTCAACATGGCTTATACTTGTTCTGAGTGTGAACGCACGTTCACCAGACATTACGATATGATGCGACACCAGAAAAATATACATGGGACTGAAGACGCCGAGGAGCCCGTTGAGGCAGATACTGATACAGAGATTGATGAGAGTGCATCGACTGATACCGAATCCAAGATGGCTGACAGTCTATCTACTGATATGGAGAGCTTGACCTCAGAGAATCAGCCTTCATCCCAGGAAAGTGAGGCAGAACCTACCTTCTGGGATCGTATTGTGACAGCAGCTATCAATACTCACGCTGAAGCGATCGAGGACGCCGGAGAGGATAATTTACAACAGACGTACACCCAAATGCGCCCCGCATCAGGAAAACAGCCATGGCGATCTATGAACAGTATACCTTACTACCGCTTGAAATGAAAGGGGACCCCACGCACAGGTCCATCATGAAGACCAAGCGTCACTTGGAAGAGGATATGGGTTTACCACCCACCGAGGCCCTGGAAAATGCAATCAGATTGCGCAAACAACTGTTTCAGGACATGCTGCCCGAAGAATATCCAGGCATATCCGACGATGATTAGAATAAACGGTTCAGAATGAACATGACCGAAGAAGGAACTCTCTGAAATGGCGACTTCTGATTGGACAAGAATACATCTAACGGACAGGAACAAATAGGACAGATGCAAATGGCGGTCTCTGATTGGACAAGAGTCTTTCTTGAATTGTAAACATACCCAACGCGGCTCCCCCAGCGTGGGTATGTTATGATGGAGGGGAAAATAAACTATATAAAAAAAAACTTGCTGTTGTTGTTGTTCCCTCATGTGTCATCCTTGTTGTTGTTGTTTTCTCTCTCTCTCTCCGGTCTATATCATGGCGTCAAAACGTCTAGCAGGACCCATACAAGGTCCAGTTTTCGACACTAGGTGACCACATCCCGACGAAATGGCCAGTTTTCGACACCGGATGTGCCGCCATCTTGAACCTACGTGCCGCCATCTTGGATATGGCCCATAATGCACAGGGTCAAAATACTCGCTTCTGATTGGCTGAGAGCTCTGTGACGGATTTGAAATACTCGCTTCTGATTGGACGAGAGCTCCGCATTGCGTCTGCGCATGCGCAGAATGATATTCCTACCGCACACCCAACCCATCAGATGCCCCTTCACGAATGCTTCACATGGATACCTCATACAACTCCATCGGTCCATTAGGGGCTCCCCTAGATACCAAAACGTCTATTTCCATACCCTTGGGCCACCGCGCATGCGCAGAATGCCGATATTTCAACCCCACACCCAGTCCATGAGATGCCCCCTCACGAATGCTTCACATGGATACCTCATATGACCCCACTGGACTATTAGTGGCTCCCCTAGCTCTCAAAACGTCTATTTCCATACCCTTGGGCCACCGCGCATGCGCAGAATGTCGATATTTCAACCCCACGCCCAGTCCATCAGATGCCCCTTCACGAATGCTTCACGTTGATACCTCACTCGGTCCCATCGGCCCACTAGGGACTCACCTAGCTCCAACACGGCTATTTCCATACCCTTGGGCCACCGCGCATGCGCAGAATGCCGATAGTTCAACCCCACACCCAACCCATCAGATGCCCCTTCACGAATGCTTCACTTTGATACCTCACTCGATCCCATTGGACCATTTGTGGCTCCCCTAGCTCCAACACGGCTATTTCCATACCCTTGGGCCACCGCGCATGCGCAGAATGACGCTATTTCAACCCACTAGTCGAGTCAGATGCCTCTTCACATAAGCTTCACTTTGATACCTCACTCGACCCCATCGGACCATTATTGGCTTCGCTAGCTCCAAAACGTCTATTTTCATACCCTCGGGCCACCGCGCATGCGCAGAATGGCGATATTTCAACCCCACACCCACCCCATCAGATGCCCCTTCACATAAGCTTCACTTTGATACCTCACTCGACCCCACTGGACCAATAGTGGCTTCGCTAGCTCCAAAACGGCTATTTCCATATCCTTGGGCCACCGCGCATGCGCAGAATGCCGATATTTCAACCCCACACCCACCCCATCAGATGCCCCTTCACATAAGCTTCACTTTGATACCTCACTCGATCCCATTGGACCATTTGTGGCTCCCCTAGCTCCAACACGGCTATGTCCATACCCTTAGGCCGCACGAGTTGTCTCCCTTGCGTCAATGTGTGCAGATGGCGCTACGGTCGACGCCGTGATGTGGGAAGGGCGTACCCACACCATCCTGGAGCCGCCATTTTGTTTGTTGTTTTCTTGCGGAGATACACGGGACAATAAACACTCGACCCTAGGGTGATACAGATGCTAGACTGATCCTATTAACATGGTACAACACCTATAGATTATGTTTATTACTAGGACGTCAGCGAAATACTAGTACCCATCCTCCGCATGGCAGAACTGTACAACCCAGAACAAGTCTAGACATGCCTTGATCTCTCACTCGATGCCGCCATTTTGGTCCCACCACCACCACCACCCACAAGCCGCCATTTTGGTCCCACCACCTCCACCACCCACAAGCCGCCATTTTGGTCCCACCACCTCCACCACCCACAAGCCGCCATTTTGGTCCCACCACCTCCACCACCCACAAGCCGCCATTTTGGTCCCACCACCTCCACCACCCACAAGCCGCCATTTTGGTCCCACCACCTCCACCACCCACATCAGCCGCCACAACACCTATAGATTATGTTTATTACTAGGACTTCAGCGAAATACTAGTACCCATCCTCCGTATGGCAGAACTGTACAACCCAGAACAAGTCTAGACATGCCTTGATCACGTGATCGTCATTGGGAAACCCCCACTGGGGAATCCCCCACTGGGAAACCCCGCCACACTTCCGCCACAAATCTGCGCAGAAACACCTGCGCACTCGTCAAAATGTGACTTGTAATGCTGTTATACTACTACTCTCCCTTCTTATAACATTTGACATTGTTCACAAAAAGATTGGCAAGTTTCATGTTTGCATGGTTCAAAACAAAAATCGAGTGGTGCATCATTGTAGATAAGCTGATGCTGAAATTTGAATAGCAATCCCGATCATCCATCCAGGTCTGTGTACTCCGTACTGGTACATAACAGCTATGACTCAAACGTTGAAAATAACAGCAACGGACGGATGTATGCTTCGCCTTGTTCATGAACAAGTCACGCTTATAAGGGAGAAATGCTGTAGATTGATCTCTTGGTTGTCAAAAAACAAAAAAAACATGATCACCCGGTAGCTCGCAATGGAGCGCAAGTAAAAACATGGAAGTATCTTGGCATCAACTCTTTAGAATCCCAATGCACTACTGCACAGAATGTCAATTAAAAGGTCATTCAATTGCCTTTAGAATGCCATTAATTTGGGAATATCCACTAAATTCCCAGATTAATTTTTGTTCCAATATTTTTAATGGGCAACATATTGTCCCATTAAAACACCATTAAAAATTGAACTTAAAAGCCCACTGCAACAAATTGCCATCAAACAGCGTTGGATTTCAGGGACTCAAATTTTAATGGTCTATAGATGCTATTAACATTTGCATGAAGCTGAAATTAATGCCCTGTATTTGCCATTAAAATTATTACTGGGGTAGGTGAGAAAGGTTAATGGCTTTTTAATGCCACAAATCTTCCACTAAAATCGCAATGTACTGAAACTAATGGGGTTTATGCAAGGTATAATATTAATGGGCAGTTAAAGGCAATCACACAACCCTCAATTCGAGTGACCTTGTAATATGGTAATGTATATAGACTACCGGTATAGAATTTATAGACTTCGGATGTCCAACCTTGATGCTTGGATTTCAACCCTACCATATAGAGGGATATGTTAGAGAATCATAATGTTCTGTGTACTCTACATGTATTATTGTATTCCATGTTCACCCCTCTGAAAACAAATTTAACAGAGAATCTTCTGGATAAAATTGACATAATGGCACAATGTTAACTAGTTCAGGATTTAATGATGAGTATGCTGGTCAACTGCAAATCAAAACCCAAAGGTATCCAGTCAGTCGCTGTACATGCATGCACACTTCATTTGAAGAAAATTGTACCTGTATACAAAAATTAAAACATCAAACTCCTCGGCTTCCC
Organism: Hanleya hanleyi; assembly: GCA_036873755.1. NCBI lineage: Eukaryota > Metazoa > Mollusca > Polyplacophora > Lepidopleurida > Hanleyidae > Hanleya > Hanleya hanleyi. The sequence goes on along the minus strand of JAVTVY010031052.1, from coordinate 4,483 downwards.
GAGGGTTTGAGATCCCTGTGTGATGTGAATTTGGGAGGTCATAGTAACATGTTTTTATTTAACAAGAACATGTCTTGAAATCATGTACACATTATGCTCAAAAAGTGACGAACCTGCATACGATAAGGGTCGATGAAACTAATTTTATAGACATCAAAACTATAAGTAGATAAATAAGCTTTCGAAACTTGGCGGCTATACTAAACAGATGATAGATGCAGATGATATGTCAAAAGACCAGAATATGTCATGAAATTAAGTTCCGATTACGTCTGTAAAACACGGGTCGAGGCGACTCAATTTCGATAGGCTTCTGGACCACAGTTAGGTAAATAAGTTTCCAACACGGTTTTTCTCCTGTGTACGGACGGACGTACATGTTGACAATAACTCTGGGCCAGAATTGGCTGAGGGGTAAAAGTTGGATTAATAGAAATTGGGAGAAAAATATTGGATATTCCAATTGAAAAATTAATTGATTAAAATTGGATATTTTCCCTGTGTATATATGCTGTTAAATAGAACTATTTATGTAACTATTTTTTTACTGAAACCAATTATGGCAGTGTCTGATGACTCCAAATTATCTGGTTTTCGTTTCGTTGTTGTAGACACAACCAAAAGACACTCAATGGTGGGCGTATACATACATGAAGTTTTCTATCAAAAGTCAATTGTGAATTATTGCAATTTTTTCAAGACTGTTATAAAATCTAAAAACAACAGCAGCAACAACAACAACAAATAACTTACAGATATTGCTAGAAATCTTTTTGATACCTACTTTCATACTGATGTGCGAGGAAATGAACGCATATCCACTCTTTCACATAACCTTGCCATATGTCAATACTGGTGAGTGTTTTATATATTGTCACGTGGCAAAGTTTGAAGGAAAAGGTATCGCCCATGTTTAGAAATGAGAATGCCTCTATCTCCGAATATTGGATTATTAGCTTAGGCGACCCCTGGTGGTGGAATTGTTCCCTCGCACATCAACTGTGACGTCCGCACCACAGATTTGGAGGAATTTGCAGATGACCGAAAAGAAATGACACTTGTGAAGTTGTGAATTGTTAACGCAAATATCTGTCACAACTACATGCTCGTCGAAGGGAGAGAACGAACAGATACGTCCACAGCTAAATCAGTTGTACTTCGAATGAGGCAGCACTGCATGGCCGAATTCGAAGCTGTCACAGAGACAGCAGCAGCAGCAGCAACAACAAAAACAGCGGTATTTGCGGAGGATTTTGCGTCGGGGGAGTATAAAACGTGAGTTTTGAGTAATAATTGGTCTTGACATTATATAAACTTTTATTTGACGAACAGCCCCACAGGTGGTTAGGCCTATGTTTTCTGGTGGACTTAAGTTAAAAATCTCATGACAATTAGAGACCGGTCAAAATTTATCGGAGGGGGGGGTGTGGGTGCATTGAAAAAATATAGGTAAAAAAAAGTGCCAACCCCTCCTCAAGAGACCTTTAAAAAGTTATTGCCCCCACTCTCGGAGTCCTAAAAAAAGTTCTAACCCCCCCCCCCCAATGAGGCCTCAAAAAAAACCTCAAGACCCACCTCCCCCCTCCCCCCATCCGCACCAGAGAGGCAAATTCACAGAAGTTAATACCGGTACAGTTGCATATATTTAATGGTAAAAAAAACAGTTGTATATATTTAATGGCAAAAAAAAAACAGGAGGTTGTGCGTAAATGATGCATTAACTCATCATCCCTTTTAATATTAGTTAGCTTGGAGCCTTCCAGTAATTCAAAGCATAGAAACGACAGGTATAGGTATTTGTATACTGGACATATGAACATGAACCATGCAAAGCACAGGGAACCCCTTGGACTTGGCGGTATTTGAATAGGGCCCTGGTAGATGAAAAAACGTTTGATGGAAACAAGCAATTAGATATCCAAACTTTCTCAATACAGTATTTTAAGAACTACATTTCAGGTCACAAACCACTAAATATTTGCCTCACTTATTATGTAGTATTTATGAGCAGGGCACATATGACCAATTATATTCCCTAATATACACGGCCACTATTGACACACCACACCGAACAGCCTGGCTTTTCCTGTAAAACATATGGAAAAATCAGCATACATTCTCCACAATTTTTCTAAATGACAGCTCCTGGAATGAGGACATGGCGTCTAATGACATGGCAACCAGTGTTAAAGGTTGGGGTCAAGAAAACGGGGCTATTTTTTTATTATTAATCTGTGACAATGGTTCTTCTGGGAATGAATTATAAAATATGTAGCACAAACCATTTCACTGCCACTTACATGTAGTATAACAGCCACCCAGTAAATTCAATGGAGGTTTGTTACCTTCAAGAATGTGTGCTATTTTCATTGGCTTTTGCTGACAATGCCTGAAAGCTTTTGATACCGTTTAAGGATAAGGGGGGAGTTCCAGTTTTCAATACACCCACTGACGAAACCCTCACAGAAAAACCCTAAAAAAAATAAAATACCGGGTAATAATAATAATATAAACAATGGAAAAAAATAAAAACAAACAAATTCACACAAAACTCACACCTTGTATAAAAAAAAATATTTTGAATAAATTTGTTATCAACAATCAGCATTTACGATTTTGATTTCGTTTTTTTAATTTTTATTAGAGGCCGAGCAAAAATTACCTGGGCGTTGATGTATTTTAGATAAGTACTGGTACTTTGGCTGTTCCGATTGTTCCGATTCCGATTATTAAATGTCAAATTGCAATGGGACATCAACTTATTATGGTGACTTGTTGCACGTGACACATAGTTTTTTTACCGTAAAGGTGGGGGTATATACATGTGCATTATCTTTGACAGATTACTAAGACAACCCCCTCAAAATTTGAACACAAATTAATATTCCATCTCCTAAATAGCACAGGTACATCCTCTAATCACAAGAAACATGTTTACCAAGATTAATAATCATCCAATAACAGCTGACAGCTGCAGTAAACTTTCTAAGTACAGATGTACATGTGCACATCAGATAAACGCAAAACTTAACATTGGAGTACTCCAGGTGGAATCCCCTCCCCTATATTTTTTTTTATATTTTCTCTAAATTTTCTAGATTTTTGTTGAATTTGCTAAACCAAAAACCTTATCATTTCCAGGCTGAGGACCAATTTACTGAAACCAATTATGGCAGTGTCTGATGACTCCAAATTATCTGGTTTTCGTTTCGTTGTTGTAGACACAACCAAAAGACACTCAATGGTGGGCGTATACATACATGAAGTTTTCTATCAAAAGTCAATTGTGAATTATTGCAATTTTTTCAAGACTGTTATAAAATCTAAAAACAACAGCAGCAGCAACAACAACAAATAACTTACAGATATTGCTAGAAATCTTTTTGATACCTACTTTCATACTGATGTGCGAGGAAATGAACGCATATCCACTCTTTCACATAACCTTGCCATATGTCAATACTGGTGAGTGTTTTATATATTGTCACGTGGCAAAGTTTGAAGGAAAAGGTATCGCCCATGTTTAGAAATGAGAATGCCTCTATCTCCGAATATTGGATTATTAGCTTAGGCGACCCCTGGTGGTGGAATTGTTCCCGCGCACATCAACTGTGACGTCCGCACCACAGATTTGGAGGAATTTGCAGATGACCGAAAAGAAATGACACTTGTGAAGTTGTGAATTGTTAACGCAAATATCTGTCACAACTACATGCTCGTCGAAGGGAGAGAACGAACAGATACGTCCACAGCTAAATCAGTTGTACTTCGAATGAGGCAGCACTGCATGGCCGAATTCGAAGCTGTCACAGAGACAGCAGCAGCAGCAGCAACAACAACAACAGCGGTATTTGCGGAGGATTTTGCGTCGGGGGAGTATAAAACGTGAGTTTTGAGTAATAATTGGTCTTGACATTATATAAACTTTTATTTGACGAACAGCCCCACAGGTGGTTAGGCCTATGTTTTCTGGTGGACTTAAGTTAAAAATCTCATGACAATTAGAGACCGGTCAAAATTTATCGGAGGGGGGGGGTGTGGGTGCATTGAAAAAATATAGGTAAAAAAAAGTGCCAACCCCTCCTCAAGAGACCTTTAAAAAGTTATTGCCCCCACTCTCGGAGTCCTAAAAAAAGTTCTGATCCCCCCCCCCCCCAATGATACATTTTGAACAGTCCCTTACATGTACCGGTATATGGACAAAGCATTTCAATGTGAAAAAACTTACGTCAGCAAAAATTATAAAAAAAAATAATTATATGAACAATTAACGTAGCGTCTATGTTGTAAAATTGTCTCAGATATTTGATTCATCCCCTTTTTGAAAAGTGCTTCCGGCTCTTCTCCTATCACCGCCCATGTTATTCCGGGTCGAGCAGATTTCTGCTTCAAAGATTCAATGTAGCCCACTGTTTTGCAATCGTTCGGACAGAATACATATTTATCAACTTTCCTGTTCATTTATTTACTCTGTCCCTCAACG
>JAVTVY010031051.1:0-119253 GCA_036873755.1 Hanleya hanleyi | reverse complement strand
GGCATTTTCCCAGGTTTTTCGATAAAGTCCGTTTTCCGTTTTTTTTTTTTCAGGAAAAATTTTACATGCACCCACCCCATTGCCTGAATGCCTCTTCACCTAGGCTTCACTTTGATACCTCACTCGACCCCATTGGACCATTAGGCGCTCCCCTAGCTCCAACACGTCTATTTCCATATCCTTGGGCCACCGCGCATGCGCAGAATGACCCTAATTTAACCCCACACCCAGCCCATCAGATGCCCCTTCACGAATGCTTCACATCGATACCTCACTCGACCCCATTGGTCCATTAGGGCTTCCCTAGATGCCAAAACGTCTATTTTCATACCCTTCGGCCACCGCGCATGCGCAGAATGACCCTAATTTAACCCCACACCCAGTCCATCAGATGCCCCTTCACATAAGCTTCACATCGATACCTCACTCGACCCCATTGGTAAATTAGGGGCTTCCCTAGATGCCAAAACGTCTATTTTCATACCCTTCGGCCACCGCGCATGCGCAGAATGACCCTAATTCAACCCCACACCCAGTCCATTAGATGACCCTTCATGAATGCTTCACTTTGATACCTCACTCGACCCCATCGGTCCACTAGGGGCTTCCCTAGCTCCAAAACGTCTATTTTCATACCCTTGGGCCACCGCGCATGCGCAGAATGACCCCAATTCAACCCCACACCCAGTCCATCAGATGCCCCTTCATGAATGCTTCTCTTTGATACCTCACTCGACCCCATCGGTCCACTAGGGGCTCCCCTAGCTCCAAAAAGGCTATTTTCATACCCTTCGGCCACCGCGCATGCGCAGAAGGCCGATATGTCAACCCCTCACCCAGCCCATTAGATGCCCCTTCACCTAAGCTTCACTTTGATACCTCACTCGACCCCATCGGACCATTTTATCTAGGGACTACTTTTTCTCCGCGGAAGCTTTTTCCCGAGACCGAATCACCGCCAAAACCGCGGCCAAACCGCATCACCGCGCATGAATACATCCTGAATACATCCCCTGCAGCAATTGGAACTCTCCTGGATTGGAGGTAGCTTTTGGTCTTTCTGCCGGAACTATGCACTCATTGACCTTTTGTGACCCTCCCGTGACCTCCCTAATATGCAAATTTTTGAGGTCAAATCCCGCTCAAATGCTCTTACACCACTACTATAGTAGTGTCAATACCCTAGAGATAGGAAGAAACGAAATGGAAACGAATGCAAGAGAACATCCAACGTTAGTTTCCTCTAACCCTGCATGTACGACCGAAGATGACCTATGAACATAACGTAATATGCGGAGGCTAGAGGACACTCGGTCTAGAAAAATTATTATATGGAGTTGAAGTGGTTCATATGATATGCCAATTCATTGTGGTTGGTTTTTCTTCAGAATGAACAAGAAAACAAACATATATATATTGTTCGCATTTCTTACAATGAGTGAGACAGAAAGGTCAGACAATGATAGTTTGTGTATCAGCAATCATTCTACATCGAATACCTAGCTGTAGATTGATACATAATTTTTTTATGACAAAATAGAAACGCTATGAAAATTTTCGTAGAATTGAGGACTTCAATTTCAGAGGGTGGTGTAACAGTTTACCTTCTTTCTCCGACACTAGACCAGAAATTCCAGTCGTGGTAATTGCAAATGATGGGAGGGTGATTGGCAAAATATATTATATACAGATAATGTGACACAGTTGAATGTTGTGACATTGTGGGGGGTTATTCATGGACAAAACTAATTAAAAAATCTAATTTTGATCCTCTTGTTACGATGAGTCAGACACGCAGCATTGAATTTATTCTACGATCATACCACACCAAACACTTGCAAGAAGGAAAACACTTAGCTTATTCTACTGAAGAAATAAAAAAAGTTTAGAATAACACAAGGCTATTCTATGGATAACAACTTCTTTATTGCTGTGGAGCTTCTATGGATAACAACTTCTTTATTGTTGTGGAGCTATAGGCATTTAGAAGTCAGCGTATATAGCACAAGGCTATTCTATGGATAACAGCTCCACAGCAATAAAGAAGCTGTTATCCATAGAATAGCCTTGTGTTGTATACGCCGATTTCTAAATGCCTATAACTCCACAGCAATAAAGAAGCTGTTATCTATAGAATAGCCTTGTGTTATATACGCCGACTTCTAAATGCCTATCAAAGAAATTAAGTTCGTTTTTCTCAAATTTTTGGGGGTGGGGTAACATTTTACGTTATTTGCTCTGAAACTAAGCCGGATGTTCCGATCGTTTTATTGGCAATCGGTATCCTGGTAAGTGGCACGAAGTTTGATATGCTAATAAAGCTATTCCGTTGATAAGTCATGTCACTGTGATCGTTATTTCATATGATGGAAAAAGTAAAAAAAAAACAATATTTGGCCTAATCTCTGGACACTTTTTGTCAATGAGTCAGATATACAGTTCGGATGACCACCACGTTTTTTTCTACAAGAAATCCTGTACAATCCCTGTATTTTAAAGTAAGATTTGTTTAATTTGTTAAGAAAATAGAAAAGTTACGAATGTTTCCTTGAAATTTATTATTTTTTGTCAAATTAATGTCATTTTAACGCCCTGAAACCAAACGCACACGCCTGCATGTTGACAAACGGTGGGAAAATGCGCACACGGGCCACACACGGGGCCACACACACTACGCACCGGAAAAGATTGTAGGTATGCAGGGAATGAGGGTAACGAAAACTCTCTTTTCCACTTCCGGCCAACTGACTATTTGTATCCATTACTACTCGTGACCTGTATCGTCCACAAGTAGTTAATTTGTGCCTTTGTATCCATTACTACTCGTGACCTGTATCGCCCACACATAGTTAAATTGTGCCTTTGTATCCATTACTACTCGTGACCTGTATCTTCCACACATAATTAATTTGTGCCTTTGTATCCATTACTACTCGTGACCTGTATTGTCCGAACATAATTAATTTGTGCCTTTGTATCCATTACTACTCGTGACCTGTATTGTCCGAACATAATTAATTTGTGCCTTTGTATGCATTACTACTCGTGACCCTGTATTGTCCACACACAGTTAATTTGGGCCTTTGTGTCCATTACTACTCGTCGTGACCTGTATCGTCCGAACGTACTTAATGTGTGCCTTTGTATCCCTTACTACTCGTGACCCTGTATCGTCCACACGTAGTTAATTTGTGCCTTTGTATCCATTACTACTCGTGACCTGTATCGTCCACACATAGTTAAATTGTGCCTTTGTATCCATTACTACTCGTGACCTGTATCTTCCACACATAATTAATTTGTGCCTTTGTATCCATTACTAGTCGTGACCTGTATTGTCGGAACATAATTAATTTGTGCCTTTGTATCCATTACTACTCGTGGCCTGTATTGTCCGAACATAATTAGGTTGTGCCTTTGTATCCATTACTACTCGTGAACTGTATCGTCCGAACGTAATTAATGTGTGCCTGTATCCATTACTACTCGTGACCCTGTATCGTCCACACATAGTTAATTTGTGCCTTTGTATCCATTACTACTCGTGACCCTGTATTGTCCGAACATAATTCATTTGTGCCTTTATATCCATTACTACTCGTGACCTGTATCGTCCACACATAGTTAATTTGTGCCTTTGTATCCATTACTACTCGTGACCTGTATCGTCAACACATGGTTAATTTGTGCCTTTGTGGCCATTACTACTCGTGACCTGTATCGTCAACACATGGTTAATTTGTGCCTTTGTATCCATTACTACTCGTGACCTGTATCGCCAACACATGGTTAATTTGTGATTTTGTATCCATTACTACTCGTGACCTGTATCGTCCACAAATACATGACGTAGTGAATTTGCCTGTATCGTCCACACATAGTTAATTTGTCCCTTTGTATCCATTACTACTCGTGACCTTTTAGAAAATTACCCCGGAAAATACGTGCAATCCCATTGTATAAATCGATACAAGATGCACATACGGCTGCAATAATATGAGGCAAATTTTCGAGCAGAAAACATCAACTCAGAGAAAAACTCTATATATAACAGTTAAACATCACATACCTCGTACAGTGGTAGCTGTTATTGCCAGTAAGGGAATAATGATACTCATCAACATCTTGCAAGACATCTTCGCCTTCCGAACACTGTGGTATAAGCATAAAACAAACACTGTGGTATAAGCATAAAACAAACACTCGATTCATTCAGTTTGCAACCATATCCCAAATAAAGCGCAAACTCATTGATATTTAACATGGATCATCAGAACGCAATTATTTAGTATTCAATGGACTGGTGATATGGATACGTAATTTGAACTGTGCTTACATGCTTTTGACGTAGATTGAGAGGAGGTGTAACTGCATATCATCTCCCAAATGACAACTGGGTGGTATCCATGGATACCATGCCGCTATCGTACGTTTAACACCCAACTCCGGGTAATAGTGAAACAGTTGTTTCGGACAATTTTAGGAAATATAGCTTGAAATCTTTCTATATTAGATCTTACCTCAGGCATAAATTAAAAACATTATCATTCGTGATATAGCTTTGACTTGCACTGTAGTATGCTTTTGCTGTATGATATTACTGATGTTTTAGTAAGAGCTATTGAACTTCAAGTACTTCTTTTATAGATCGTTTATTATATTTAACCCTATCTGCCCTGAGCTTTTTGGGACCTGTCCTCTAAAAGAAAAATGGAGAAAAAAAATCAAGATGTCCGCACGTCATTTTTAAAAACGGCACCTTTTGGTCGATTTTTCGGTCAGATTTTCCGATTTTTTTATTTATACAATTTCTCCCGCAAAAACTGCATAATAAATTAGTAAATATTAATGTGATGTAAAATAAAATAGATTTTCGCCCACTTTTCAACGCGAAAAAGTAGAGATTTTGAAGACCAATGACAAAAACATAACCTTTCTGGTACCCCACGTGGCCGCCGTCTTGATTGACCCATGATCCTCTGCTCGGGGATTATGCAAATAGGCTCGAAATGACCCCAATATGATAAACCATAATTTCAGGGAGTTTCAGCTCTCCATGTTTTGTCGTTCTGGAAATAGCGCAGAAAGTTTGGCGGCGCCTGGTAGGGTTAATAGAGTCCATCTTGCTCAGATCAACGATCAATAAAAAGAGTGGATTAAAAAAATACCCCACTGCCGATATATGCCGTCAACTTGTCTTCAGCAGCACGAAAATAATGTACTGTATTTTCAGAATCAACGCAATTCTTCACGATAGAAATTTCGACTTTTTCTGGGATAGTTATTCTGCCGACCGTCTGGATTATTTATAGCTGTCATACGAGCCAGAAGTATTTTCTAACCATTGGGCTATAGTTACAGTATGATGTATGGATGTATGTTATTATATTATATCGAATAATTGGTTACAGTTCTAAGTTGATCTATGTGCGTCCACAACGCTTGGAAATACTCCCGTGTCAGATTGACCATTGCATTCTCGTTACCGGTACCAGTCCAGCTATGGAAGACGTGGCTGGTTATGCGACAAGTTACAGAATATACCGCCAAATAATGTACTGTACTTTCCAGTTAACCCTACCAGGCTCGGGGGGAGGGAGAGCAAAATGGAATTGACGATTGTATGTATTTAACTGAGGTAATATCAGGAAAAGTGAACTTGTCAGTATTTCCCTGCAAATCAACTTCTTTTCTGGTGACTGTTTCGCTGTGAATTACGATGAAAGGTTCACCACACTATATGTTTCCAGAACCTTTAGTTCCTCACTAATATTTAAATCGACTTTACATCTGCGAAGTTAATGGATCATTATCTACATGTATCATACACTGTATATTCCTGACGAATACTGAATCTATGAGATGGACGACGTACTACAGGGATATGTGTGTATTTTTGTTGTTGTTTTTTTCAGTTTCTCAGCCAACTTCAACTTTTATCGTTTCAAAAATGTACAAATCACCATTTGCTGTATTGTTGAAGGCTCGATTGCAAATGGCGGTAAACTAGTGCCAAAAAAAAACAGAAAAAACAACGACTTATTCAATTGATTTTGTACAGCCCCATAATCTGCACACATATGGCCTTTTGACAGCAATTCACAAAGGCTGAGATATTCGCACAAAAACACGTTTTAGATAAACTAAATTAATTTAGATTAATTTGCCACGGATGATCAACAGTCGCTCAGTATGTACTCTGATTATATGGAGTGCTTCTCATGGTCGAGTTGTCGCTAACACGACGTCACAGGTGACTGGTTTTCAATTATTAAATATGAATACAGGATGAGGCACATAACAGACTGATCTAAAATCGCCTTTAATCGCTCAAAAACTTTTTTGTCAATTATCAGCCTGAATCTGTGCAATACACAATGGATTTTCGGCAAAAACATAGTGATAAAAATCCTTTAAATTGAATCTTGTCCTTACCGAAGATAAGGCTACTCCTGTCGTAAGATTACAACAGCGCAAATCAAAGATGATCTATAATGTATACTTACAACTGAGGTTCACGATCCCTTATGAGAGGTATACCTTGGAAATATTCATCTATATTTCCTACAATTATCAGAAACAACTGATTCGCTCTACTTTAATACTGTATATCGTGTTTGAGATTACCTCTGTATATTATCAAATTGTCGAGTCGCAATATGCCTACCGTTGATTTGATTGTGTAAAGAAAATTGATGTAGTCATTTTGTAGGAAATAATGATAACAATACAACGTTAACGGTCAAGTCTGTAGTCAAAAGAGACAGTCCTCATGTACATGGTTTTATTGTATTAGGTTCTAACGTATTATTGGTTCTGAGAACTTCAACTGAATTTAATTCAAAAGATGTTTAGAGGATCCATTTCTACAAAAGTGTAAAGGAATTCTTCTTCCAATGCTATATTTTCTACAAAACTATTCAACATAACTTTAAAATCGAAAGCTATCTTACAGATATAACAATATGCCCCAAATATTACTGAATTTAGAATTCCCATAGAAACTTGCAGATGGACCAATAAACCTAGAAATGAAAGTATATGTATATCCTGTTGAAACTTATTTATTACGAAATGTGAATTGGAAGAGGAAAGAAAAATACGCTTACCCATTTTGCATATAAACATCTCAGTATGTTTAATCACCTTTCCAGAAGAGACACCGATGTATTAGTAAGGGAATTAGTTCATCTATTGACATTGTGAAGAGCACTGTAACCATGCTGTGCAACCGACAACTACCATAATGTAATATGGACTCATATGTCATCCAATAATATGATTATGTCATGGACATTCTCATACATTAGATACAGAATTCGTCCAAAGAAGGTATTCGTGACGCTCAATTCGGCAGCAAGGACATTCTCATACACTAGATACAGTGACGCTCAATTCGGCAGCAATTGCAATGTGATATTTGTGCGATCATCGTAGAGGAACAAGCAGACAATAATTCCTTCGTCTCTTTATCGATTTTACAAGACAATGGGGCGATATTAGTAATCAGCGTGAGAAAGTGAGTGAGTGATTAGGATTTAACGTCGTTTTCAACATTATTTCAGTCATATCGCGACGAACCAATTAAGCACCATCCAGCCAAGTTGCGTTTCTGCTGCTTCAAAGAGGAAATCTTTGAAGCAACATGCAACCAGACATCGGACGCTTACATGATGCAATAACGACAAGTAAAATTATAGTGCTAGACATCCCATTATCAAGTTCCTGTTGCTCTTTAGCAAAATGCGTTGAAGCTATAGGAGCCCGTGCCCACCGAACACCGACCAACCACCCGGGTTGAGAAAACCTATATTCCTGTACAACCAATTCCCCATTGCAATCGATGCCAAGCAATTTTCTGTCGCTTAAAGTGAACCTTAATCGGGTCAATTTTAGATAATGGTGTGTTTTATTATATCGCATAATATTAGAATTTCGCGTAACCTGATGGCGAAAGCAACTTTTCTCACATCCGAATAAGCCGTAGGTTTTGAAATTATGGGTTTTTGAATAAGTGACAGTTTACTTGGAAATAAATGAAATTTCATTAGATTCATGAAATTTCATTACATTCGCGCTGTCTGTGTAGCATCCAAACATGTTTGTTGTCGTATTTGCCACATTGTCTGTAACAGAGACAATTTTCTGCCCAACATCAGCATCCAACAGTTTGGACGAAATATAACAAGGGTCCGGGTTTGCCATCGAACTTCAAAAAAAGCAGCCTACTCGAACGACTAAATCTTTGAATGAAATATACTCCTTAATATCAAAGGATGAAACTTAGTTCTCATGGGAATGCCGATATGGTTGTTCGTATAGTTGCCATGGGAATGCCGATATGGTTGTTCGTATAGTTGCCATGAAAATGCCGATATGGTTGTTCGTATAGTTGCCATGGGAATGCCGATATGGTTGTTCGTGTAGTTGCCATGGGAATGCCGATATGGTTGTTCGTGAATGTTCTTCATGCTAACTTCCATCAAGTGCATTGGGAATTCTACGAATTTTACGGCGTTTTGAAACAAAAATGTTCAATTGTGGCAAAGTTACGATCTGGGATTGTCACATCGAACATTGTTAAGTTTGATACTTCTTAGTTACTGTTTCCTACGAGAAACTGTTGAACAAATTTAGCATAATACTTACATTCTGTGAATAGTTGATGGGAGAGGAACGTTTTCGGCCAGTGGACTTAGAACCGGTGAGCGTCTGAACAGTGACACAGCTGGTGTATGCGATTATGGGATTTGTAAGATCATCTTATATATGATCAGGGACATCCGCCCGAGAGAGAAAACTCGGGGAAACCAACGCCAGATCAATCATGCCATCGGACAAACTATTATCTGTTATCTATATCATCATATATCAAATACCATACATCCGCTAATTCCATGGATTTCAAACGAAAGCCTTTGATTTGAATTTGATTGTAATTATGAGAAAGAGAACAATTTAAATTTCGCAATTATGGCTATTATTATTCAAATGAACGTTTTCTGCAGAAAAAATCCATCTGGGCCGATATTATTCTCATGAATCTCACGCTCTCTCTCTCTCTCTCTCTCTCTCTCTCTCTCACTCTCTCTAACGGAGGATTATATTTTGGTGTGTAGATATATGCCATAAAGTATTTTAAACTGTTAATAGAGTGCTGTATAGGAGATGTCTGATCCCGTTTCACTGAAAACAAAATAGGAATTTCAGGTGTGACTGATAAAAAATGGTCATTTCACATTTAAATACAAACATTTGGAATGAAGATGAGGGCTGAAGAAAACAGTATAATTTTACCGAACTCAACGCAATGCATTTACCCATACAGGAACATTGAATTGACCTTTCCCAAATACATTTTAAATTTTCGAGCAATGGCTCAACGAATTTGACAATTTTCAACGTTCTTCTTACGACAAATTTCATCCAATAATGGTTTATCTCCGCTATGTTTTCTTCTGCTTTTATTTGCCGAATCCAGTCTGACGTTAACAGCCGGTTGGTGTGAGTGAAGTTTTGTTGATAGTCTGAGCCGTTATTTTAAGACCCTCATAGCTCTTCAAACGTGAATTTTAATGTGTTAATTACCCTCGAAAAGTGTCAGTTACGATTATAATTTTATGGGAAATAAATCTTTGTATGTACATTGGAACGGAAACAACAAGTTCAAAAGACCAACTCATGTTTTTCTGAGACCAGTCTCGAATTCACGCACACAGTAACTGGATTTGAGGGCTGTGCAACAGTACGACAGTTTTCCTTGAAAACTGCTGAAACAAATTGTGTACTAACTTATTAAAGGCAATCCAGTGCTGAGCACATACGGTTTGGCGTATGATTACTGATTTCTTTAGAAATATATATTTTATAATCTTGGCCAATCATTGAAAACAAAACGAAAATTAGCCCCTTCTTTCATACCATTATTATAGGGTTAGCGTTATTGAATTGATTTCATCCATCGAAAATGGAAATTCATACATTTAATTTACATAATCACATTCAGTATTATTTGTGTAAAGAAACGTCACGGGAAGGCTATAGGATTATTCTCTGTCCTTATTTGTATCGACAATACGCTTTTGTTGTAGATGTTTATGTGGATATGTTGAATGATATGACCACACGGCCCCTAGCCGTGACCGACTTGAGTGCATGGTGACCACACGGCCCCTAGCCGTGACCGGCTTGAGTGCATGGTATTACATAAACATTCAAGGCGATGATGTACTAGTCCTATCAAGTCATCTGTTGGAAAATGGTGAACTATGTGATCGCCAGATAGAAAAAAATGGAGTAATTATAGAATGCAAGTTCGTATTCAGAACGTCCATGCTGATTAAAGAACTTTGAACTGAGTGCAAATCTGTATAATTTTCGTTGGTACGTTTTACTCCACAGGCGTTTAGTACACTGAAAATATAATCCTTATCATGTTATGGAATATGCGGGGTTCATGTTATTAATGGGATTATTTACCCCCAAATTCATCGATAAAAGCGTACCTGAGAATCGTTAGATTCTTGGTATGTGCTTTAGAATAGGTTAACCAGAAGACGATACTGTGAAGTCCTGTGGCTCTGTCAGTATGTCGACACCTCTTCCCACTTCCCTTATATGCGCTGTAATTGTAAAGCCGCCTAAATTTAGGAACATTGTAAATAAATTAGTAGGCCGGCCAAGGACACGAAATGTAACTTTTGGTGGCATTGTTTGTTACAAGTCGGTACCCATGCTAATTTAGTTCTCTGTGTGTTAGGGTTCAAAGTGGGAGGGGATACCATCCGGATTTTAGGCATTAAAGGTCATTTTGTGGTCACTCTTGGGGTCAAATAAGGTCGAAAATGGTAAAAATCGCTCATAACTTAATTCGCAATGTGATATTTGTTACCGATGGGTATTCACGCTAAGTTGGTTTTAGGTACTGTAGGGTTTAACACATGTATGGCTAGCTCGATTTTTATTGAAATTGAGGTCATTTTATTGAAATTGAGGTCATCTTTGCGGGTCAAATCCTGTCAGAATGAGGGAAAATTGTCTTTTGAACATCGAGAGTGAAGACTTCCCGTAGTTTTTGGAATATTATATTCGGCTAATTTTTAGAGACCATTTCTATCATTCCAGTGATTAATCATCATGCGTTAATTCAAACTGGCGCTCATGTGGGTTCTTTCATAAATCGCACTTTTTCAGATTATTCATATAATTAGCATTATTCTTAGCCGATTGTGCAAATCATCTAACACCAAGGAATCTCACATCAAAGCCTAGCATCTTGAGCCTATTTGGATCTGTTTGCTTAATTTTAAGCTTAAAATTTTATGGTTCAAATCAAAATGGTGGACATGTGAGGTAATCGGAAAGTCACATTTTTCATGTTGCTCGTGTAGTTCAAGGCATTATTCTTATCGCACTGTGCAAATTTATCAAAACTGTGGGATCTCTATACATAGCCTAACATGTTATTCAAATTTCGAATCAGATACCAAATATCAAGACTTCATTGTCAAATTCAAAATAGCGGTCATATGGGGTCATTTGAAAATCACACTTTTGGTTGTTGCTCGTATAGTTGAAGGCATTATTCTTAGCTCATTATGCAAATTTATAATTATTATACCAATTTTGAATCTATTTACTTATCCTAAAGATCAAGATTTGATGGTCAAATTCGAAGTGGCGGCCATATGGTGTCATCTGAAAATCACACCTTTTTCCAGTTGCTCGTGTAGCTCAAGGCAATATTCTCACCTCAATGAGCAAATCTATCAACTCTGAAGGATCTCTAAGCACAGCCTAACATCTTATTCCCATTTTGAATCTATTTACCTATGCCAAACATCAAGATTTGATGACCAAATTTAATGTAGATTGTTCTAGAAATGGGATCATCCGGAAATTCTTGTGTGTTTTTTCTTCATGTTACTGTTACAATATTTTTGAGTCACTCGAACTCTTGCTCAACTTGATAAATGTTATTCGCCAAATTAAAAGGTTTTTTTAAATTTATTTTAAAGGGTTTATTTGACCAAAATGATAACATAAATGGCCTTAATCTAATAATTACCGTGTTATCTATGACTACCTCAAACTCTACACTACATGCAACTAATTCAACTTAGATACTCATTAGTAACAAACAGTACAGAGGATATAGATTTATAACCGATTTTTGCCCATGTTTGACCTTATCTGACCCAAAAGGTGACCCCAAAATGACCTTAACTGTACCAAATCCGGGTGGTATCCCCTCCTACCCCGATCCCTACCACACAAAGCAATAAGTTAGCATGGGTACCCATTTGTCACAAAAAATGCCATCGAAAGTTTGTGAAAGCGTTTTTGAGATACTTGGCCGACCGACTACTTGCTTAATTGCTACCTCATTTTCTGCGGATAACTGTGGCGAACATCGCACGAATTCAGTTCTAGCGAACATTTGCGAACAATTGATTGGTAGATCACAAACCTAAGATGTTTTTTATTAGAGCTACGAAATAATTGTGCGTTCTCGCCGGAAATGGAACGGATTAGTCCGCCGATGGGCTTCCTTGTAAATAATTTGCTCACCTTTAGACGTCTAAACAAAAGAACCGCGGTAGGTGGCGGTACTGGGAGATCGGGTCTTGTCTTGATGTAAAACGTATTGTGTTTAGATTTTTCATGAAACACAATTCTGCAAAACCTGCATTATCATTCACGAAGTTCATCTTCACAAAGGCGTTCAAATTCATCAAATTTTAGCCATAAACACAATAAACAGCGTGAAATGTGTTCAAGAAATCCGTGCTGTGGTAACAGTCACAGAAAATGCAAGGGAGCAATTGATTGACGCAAGAATAAAGAACAGTAATATAATACTAAGAATAACTTTTTCTCCAGTTTAAATACATCAGAGTCAGCAAACGAGTAGAGTGAAATTAAACAAGAAAAACATTTTTTGAATTGCACTGTGAAGTAAGTTTTATTTGGAAATATATAATATGCACGGATTTCTTTTCGTTCTAACTGATGGCAATTGTGATAATGCAGTTTGTATCTAGCTATCATTTTGAACTTGCTATTATAATGGTCTAATAAGTGTTGTTATTATAATGGTCTAATAAGTGTTGCTATTATAATGGTCTAATAAGTGTTGTTATTATAATGGTCTAATAAGTGTTGCTATTATAATGGTCTAATAAGTGTTGTTATTATAATGGTCTAATAAGTGTTGCTATTATAATGGTCTAATAAGTGTTGTTGGATTGAATCATTGTCAGTCTCATTAGGAATTACGAAGGCAGAAGCTATAAGACATTAATATAGTGGTCAAGGACTTAATTGGTCAAATCATCATTAACTTGAAAGGTGACACGCCTTGACTTTGTAATTTATCATATTGTGGTCATTGTGAACCCTTTCGTATAACCCACGTGCAGGGAATCATGACTAAATTCAAAATGGCCGCAGGCTGAAATTGTTTAATGACGACAGCTGAATATTGAATGACGGAAAATACACTTGTATTCAGGCAGTTGTGTATGCAACATATATGATTACGAAGTTCGAGAATAAACGGAATTTACCACTATAGGTATACTTGTTTGATCATAACCAGCCATCTTGTGTTTTTGATTATTCTTATTTCATTCACATTTGGAATTGGTACTAACTGTTATACAAACGAAGTCAACTTTATCTCAAACACCTTTAAGCTTTGGTTCCCACCATTGAATATTTCCCGTACACATCTTGAATAATCTTCTGTACGACTGAGCTTCGACATACCTTTCATTATTTCACAATTAATGACACGGTATTCCGGGATAATACCTACCATGTCATGCATCCGTGAATCAGATAAAATAGCTGACACAAATTATTAATATATTAGTTCACACCGAGTGGATTCAACTAAGTTTGCTTTTTTGGGGAATTTTTATTTTGATATAAGTAGATAATTCGATGTCCTCCCATTGGGAGACAACTCGAAGCACCAATGCGATGGTGGACTCGAGCGGGTATACGTATTATTTTTTCTTTCGACGAAATACGCGACATCAATTGATTGAGACTGGTCTCATTTCATTTCTCAAAAAAATATGTAAAACTCTCACTTGACCGCCATTTTCCCACGACCCTTCGCTCCGGAATTATACAGAAAGGCTCAATATAACCCTAAAATAATAAGAAACAAAGCCCCCTTCAGCTCTTGCTTTCGTTCGGAGCACGGGAGAAAACTGTCGCCCCCTCCTCTCTCACCTGAGCTAGTAAGGTTCAGGGAACCGCGTTTCCCGAAATTCGAACTACATCTTTTTCTGCGTAATTTCATGGGATTTATTTCATTTTGACAAATTTGAATAAAATACAACAGTCACAAGCAATAATTACAAGCCTCTGGTTCGTCATTCATAATTCAGCCGTCGTCCATTAAATAATATCCGCGTTCATAATCCAAAGACATATTCCATGTGACAGTATTAGCACCAAATTCAAAAAGGCAATCATAGTACATAAACATAGGCTAGTTTCCTATAAGAGAGAAGCGGTTTTCACTGATGCCAGCAAGACATCATGATGTTTAAAAAATATTAAATTCGTTTCGCTGATCAGTATTCTTATCCATAATATTCGTTGTAAAGTCGCATCTAGAGAATGATGTATCTCAGTCGCGCTTTGATTGTGACTGTTCACATGAACACCATGAGGATATTGAAGAACATGGGTGCATACGGCCCCTAGAGGAATAAGACACAAGTTACGAAACGTCACGCCATAGATCTTGCACGTTACGCTCGTATTTTGCTATCAGCATGCGATGTATCGCCAAATTTGAGAAACTTTAGTGGCAGCGCTTGGTGGTATAGCCCTGTTTTATAAGTTTCTGGAACATTGTCTTGTGACGTTGATTAAAATCGTCACATTTAACACAGGATCTGGTAAATGCTACTAGGCGAGATATGTATACGCCATATGCAGGTTCCACTGGAATATTACTGTCCAGAAAGGGATAGTTTACGATGTTGAAAATGTAATCATCTCTTTTGTCATAAAATCGACGAGAGAGAAGGCCCGCTTCATTTTTATAGAGATATGGGTCTAAATATGATGTGCCCGTGAGGCTATCTGTAGTTTCTTTCAAATCCAGTGAAGGTGGATATATATCCTTCACTGTGTCATTTATATGGCGATTATCCACAGCGAGAAGATCGTCTATATAGTGTTTGATGAATGACAAGGAAAGGACTTTGAATGAATCGCTTTTTGAAAGCGCCTGCATATAGTCATATTCATAACAGAACAGGTATAGGTCACCCAACAGGGGTGCACAATTAGTACCCATTGGAATACCTATATAGTATTGTGTTGCCAAATTTCACATAGATATTTTTAATGAGAACTTCAAGCAACTCTATAAACAAAGAAACATCCCATGAATAATTTCTCTTGTATGTAATAGAGCTAAAGAATGCTTTATGGCTTCCGACATTAATATATCTACTTTCCGTTTTCTTGAACACAGATACTATTAATGAACTTGGACGGTCAATAAGGTCCTGATGAGGGGTTTTAGTATAGAGAGTCGAGAAATCCGATGTGGGTACATGTCTGTACGGTATGTGACCTTCAGCATCAAATTCTTTCGTAAGACATTTTGAGTTTTTGAATATCCACATACATTCAGCGCCAGAGTTTTTAGAAATAGTGGAGCAATACCTTTCCCATAATGCCTTGACCTCCTGAAGGGCCCTCGTCAACAGGGCTGTAAGGAGCTTGGTGGTACAGCTTCTAGAACCAGCTATGAATCTAGCTTTGTATGATGATTTATGCATTTTTGGAGTCCAGTATACTTTTGGTATGTCGTTATGATTGGTTGGAAGACAGATGCCTCTTTTCCTGATTATTAAATCATTCTTCCCTAGTAAATGTAGTTTGAGAGAAGTGGACGAATTTGATGATGATATGATTATACTCAATTCTTTAACCAGCACCTGGTAATAGTAATATTTACATATGAATATTATATTATTTGGAGCTATGTCTGCTGGAACTATGACAATTTTTTTCTGGACATTTGCTAGAACTTCTTGCGAATTGAGGTTTCTTAGTACTTGGTTTGCTTGGGAAAGGGTACTTCTGTCAATATGGTGGATTGTTTCAACGACCTTGCTCTTGGTGAGGTCCAGCCAATCAGCGAGTACTGTAGGTTCAATTTTTCTCGCTTATACGACTCAATAACGCACTGTTCCAATGCAGACAGGAGTATCTTCTGGTCGGCTCTCACATTTATTCTTCTCGACTCTCTATATTTAGGTCCATTCATCCGGACTAATCTTAGGTTCTCATCACTCACCACATCAAGGTCACCAGTCACAATATGCTTGCATGGTGTATAGATAAAGTTCGACGATTCACAATCACAACTATAGCTTCCTGACGTGTATAAGTTCCAGTCAAAGTCCAGTCCAGCCAGTCCCAGACAATATTTCAGCAAGAAGAGCCTCATTTTAAAAAGCAAAGGCTAGCTTCTCGGCCACATGTCGAACTGGCGTTTTCCTATCCGGTAGAGTAGAGCTGCAATAACCCCAAACACCCTGGTCTCATATCGGGATAGAGAGGAGGCATACCCACTTAATAGCAATAATCAGATCTGATAGTTTTCAATGAGGTCAACAAGACAAGATGATATTCTTTACATAAAATCCTAATCATTGTTCATCATTCTTCATTCAAATGAATTTTGAAGTTTTTCCAAATAATGTATCTCACTCACGCTTTATTTGTCACTGTTTGTTTGGACACCATGGAGACGTAAAACACGTGATATTCAAACGACCCCAAGCCTAGGGTAAAGTGGAATTAGATAGCAGTTACGAAACGTAGTGCCAATATGTTGCACGTTACGATCGTATTTGTCGTCAACTCGCAATATTTACCACAGGATTTGAGAAAATGTGCATGGAGGCGTTTGGTGATATAACCCTGTTCGACAAGTTTCTATTCGTGGCGTTCATCAAAATCGGCACATCTGCACCTGATCTAGCAAGTACTAACATGCGGGATATATAAACACCATATCGAAGCCCTTCCTTAATGTTGCTATCCAGAAATGGATAGTTAATTATGACCAAATCGTAATCGTCTCTCTTGACGAAGATTCGACGTGAAGTCATTCTTGCTTTCATAACTTATAACTCCGCTTAACTCGGGGCTAGGGGCCGTATGGACTGAAGTATTTCAAGATCCGCATAGCGTACATATGAACAGGCACAATATAAGCGTAACAGATACATCGTACCCTGGATAACGACTACAATAAAAATCATCGGGATTAAGAATACCTTTTAGAATTTGATACTTTTGGAAAACATGATGTCTTGTTGGCAGGAAACTAGCCCAGTTTTATTTATCCTGTGGTTCACTCTGTTAATTTAGTGCTAATAGTATTATATGAATTAGGTCTATGGATTATGGACGCGGAAATTCTTTAACTGACTACAGTTGAATATTGAACGGCGGGCAAGACGCTTGTAGTGTAAAGTTATATGTCCAGACATTATATTTCAAGTGATGCCCAGTTTGCCCCCATTTGATAACTGTGCATTGTTGATATATGATATTCAGTCTACAGGCTTATGTACAAAATTTGAAGTTTGTGATTGTTTTGGCTCCATTCTTGTTAGCTAGGCTAAATTAATTCTAAATTGTGTGTAGATAAAGAATATGTTGCTATTTTTTCAACAACCCCTGGTGTGAAAGTTATTTCCCCCAACATCTCATCAACAATATTCAAAAGGCTTCACATACATCGCCATTGGCATTGGACCACGTGGTAGCACCATGTGCTTCTTTCACTGGCCAGCCACTTTGGATATCAAAATGGCCACTAACTAAAATATTTTTTGTTAGTATTTCCTTACAAATTCACGCGATTAACATATTCCAGTGGCTACATCCACATTGCCGTGGTCGAGGCTTCAGTTGATAGCACCATACACGTCTTACACGTAATAGCGGATATCATAAATTCCTAGATGGCCGCCATCTTTTCAGATATGAGATAGTGACATCATGTCGTCGTAATATTCACCTGGTGATTTGCCCGCAATGTCCACCACTGTTAATTTCAAAGCGACATTTGACAACTTCGTTCCAGTGGCTTAACCCTATCTGGCCTGGGCGATTTGAGGTGTATCGCAGCCTGGGGGGCGGAAATATAATTTCTCTACCACTAAGGCTAGAGCGCTGAAACTTACCACACAGTACCTTGGGTTCAAGCTCTATCGGGCAATGTAGAAAAAATTCAAGATGGCCGCCATGATGACGTCACAGTGACGTCATCTTCTCGGAAGCCATTTTTCGGCCTTTTTGGGGTCGATTTTTCGAGAAAAAAATCAGATTTTTCTCTCGAAAAAAATCTAATAAAATAGAGAATAATTAGTGTTGCATAAATAAAATACTTTCAAAGCCTTTCAGGCAAGAAAAATGTGAAAAAAATGGAGCGAAAAGGTTGAAAAACACGACTTTCGCGGATACCACATGGCCGCCATTTGAATTTACCCATGATCTTCTGCCCGGGGGTATATGAAAGTAGCCTCAAAATGACCCCAATAAGATAAGCTTAAAAGTCACCAAGTTTCAGCCTCCTCGGTTTTGTCATTTCGGAGCAGCAGAGAAAAGTTCACTAGGGGGCACTTTCCGCTCCCCCCCCCCCCCCACAAGGCCAGGTAGGGTTAAACTGAGTGTTCTGGAATAATTCAAAAGATGGTGCCGCTTTAGACAGTTACCGATAAGTGTATCCCTGTTAGGTTTTCCATGATTGTCTTTACTCATTTCATACAAATAATTTTGTTTTTATGAGCCAATACTAGAACACTTGAAAGTTTCACATTCCCTAATTTATCTTCCTCAAAGACGACTTTGAATGAAACCTTCCCATGTCCAACTACTGACGCGGTTTCACGCCTGGTTCAAGTGTGTCAGGCATACCAAGTTATAACCTCGTCGGTTTTCGACTGTAAAGAGGAGGTACATAACTTCACAAAGATCGAACCTTTCACTAAACGTTACTATAGTCCATAATGCAAAAGGGATGACTTGAAAGACAGCAATTTCCTCTTTTCTTCGATGCGTCTTTTCATGTCGGAATCCGTCACAGCGCTCCACTTTATCAGGGCGGATGTTCATTCAGGCACAAGGGTGCCGTAGCAATTTTACTCAATTTCTCCTTGGTTCCATTAATCTGCTGTTTCGCGTTCGTGATCAGATGTTCTGTTTTGACCAGATAGTAAGTCGGATATCTGACCAGCAGACACCGACTATTCCCAGATTCCGACAATGCCGGGTTGTTAACGTCTAACTTTTATTTAGTTGCCAACACATTTTTTATAGTACAAGTGTAATGTTTCAGCTTTGTCTACTGAAAACACCTTAACTGTAGAATTGCCAATCGTTGGATTTTGGAATACAAATGTATGCTCTTAGTAAATAATCGTACAAGGATTTTCCAAAATCTTATAGGATCCATTTCCTATTAATCTCACATGAGATCAAATTCGTATGGCATTACAAAATTCTACAGGAATATACCAATATTTCAAACCCTCCAGAGCGAAATATTGATTCCCATACGATCGAATCTTTCACCTGAAGAGGAACCAATTTCAACTCACTACAGCTGATTTCTAATCTCCACTTTCGACCACACGATCTTATGAAACCGAATGTTTTGCTAATCGTTACTATGAGAAATCTGTGATTGCCAAATTGACCATAAATAGCAGAAACCCTGATGAAGTTGAAGCGTCTCCAATACGCCTGTCACACTCTACTGCGATCAGCTGTCTACCGCTTTGCGCTCCCGGACTTTGAAATTGTACACCAAAGCGCAGTGACATTGCCGAAAATTGTGAAATCCGTGACACCAGGTAGCTTACAGTATGTTCTTGACTCGTTTATTACGCTCTCACTGCGATCCTATGCGTTCCCAGTTTGATCATCAGTGCGCTCTCAATGCGCTCCCACTGCGCTCTATGTGCTATCAGTGCGCTCTCAGTGCAGATACACACTGATTGTGTATAGACGATGGAGCTGGCGGCCATGGTGAAGAACAGTTGCACACTGATTTTGTATAGACGATGGAGCTGTATTTATACCAAAATGTGTGTGTGTGTGGGGGGGGGGGGTCAGTGGAAGTGGGATCGTAATAAGAATGCACTGTGAACCTATTGCAAACGTCGGAACAACGCCTTGGACGTATAAAGAGCGTCATAGTCTCAGTGGCAGCGCAGTGTGGACGTAGAATGAGCAGAAGCAAGCCCACAAAGCGTAGTAGAAGTGCAATAACAGTGCAATAAGAGCAGAAGAGGCACGTATTGAGAGCCCAATTAGCGTACAGCAGTCGCACACCAGTCGCACGGGGACGATTTCTGCGACCCAAGTCGCTTTTATGCGTTGTTGCTACGTCCACGATATGCTCATGTAGTTCGCTTTGCGCTGCCATGGCGACTGTACTGCGTCATTACACCGTTCTCGTCAGAGCGCCGACCCGCTGCGCTTGTTTTGTGCATGCAAAAACAAGCGCCGAGGTTTGGCGCTCAAGGTAGCTCATGGCGACCCTCTCCCGTCCTTCACAGTTTCCCCTGCGTCACCAAATCGCTCTCACAGACCTTACTGCGCTTTGCCTCACGCTTTCATACTTTTTAGGTCGCAGTGGGAGCGCCAGCGTGGTCGCGGGTGAGTGTGACAGTGCTTTTACCCTCGGAAGAATCAATGTTAAAGGAAATACACAGCATCATCATTTCTTGTTAAATGCAATTCTACTGTCTTGGTAAGGGACAGTAACATTCTAGTTTGACTGGCCTTTGTCCACAAAGTAGCTGCGTAATTGGGGATTGCGAAACTTCCATGCTATTTTACATGCAGTTTTCCTGGTGTGTCTGGTGTGTCTGTCAATGACTAGATCAACATATGACAGAAAAATACCCATATAATTATACTGAACTGACAAATTGATAAAGATATATAGGATGGTAGAGTATATGATAGAACTCCGGAATGAACCTACATGTACAGGGTTCAAAATTGGATCATTGTGGATTCAATATGATTCATAGATCAGTCCAGCAAATCCTATAGGATCGAACAGGATTTTTTGTAAGGGAGTATTCAAGTGTTCCATGATTTGTTCATACAGATCAAAAGTGTACTATGTATGCAAAATATAGGGCGTATATATTGATAAAAAAGGCATGAAGGACCGACTGGAATATCTGCATATATAAAGTATATCTGTATGCAGTGCCGGTTTAGTCACTAAAAGAAAGTTCCTGGCTCGTTCAGCTCAATGGGATATTAGCAAGAATAGGTTGCAGATAACGGTAATTTTGGACTCCTAAAAGTCTGGCGTTAATAAAATACGTCTGTTATCCCCAGCATCTGAAGCTTAATTCCAGACAATGCGGATAATGCGTTAAGGTAAGCTGATATTGGTCAAAATGAGTTTTCCATTGGCGACCATCTTGTAACACGATGTTACGGCATACCAATGAAGCCTCAAAATGACGGGTAGCATTCATAACTTCTTTAGGAAATGAAATTTTGGCGAAAGTAGATTTCAGATGGCGATCATTAACTGGACAGATTTATACTGCTAAATCAGCTGCGCGCATTCTCTACATCAAAATGCTGAAACAGTATTTTCCCATGTACAGAGTAGATTTTTATTAGAATTTTAGAAAATCAAGGAAAACTGCAAAACGAGGTCGAACATCACGTCCCGCACTCCGCGGCAATGTAATTATTCTCATGCTTTAATCTGGTACCAAAATAAAAAGTACGTGATATGTTGTCTCTCTACTTGATGGAAATGTTAGGGGGAGCAGAAAACTGGTGGTGATGGAAATGTTCGGGGGAGCAGAAAACTGGTGGTGATGGAAATGTTCGGGGGAGCAGAAAACTGGTGGTGATGGAAATGTTCGGGGGAGCAGAAAACTGGTGGTGATGGAAATGTTCGGGGGAGCAGAAAACTGGTGGTGATGGAAATGTTCGAGGGAGCAGAAAACTGGTGGTGATGGAAATGTTCGGGGGAGCAGAAAACTGGTGGTGATGGAAATGTTCGAGGGAGCAGAAAACTAGCAGTGTAAGCAAGACATTTATTTTCACTGGACAAAGTCATTGCTATCACGTGAGGAGTGGTAGGTGGGTTATCTTCAAATATTGATGTACCTACGCAGGGCCAACGTCAGTCCTTTCTTCCCTAAATGTTCGGCCTGGACACCTGGTTATTCTACAGGCAAAACCAGCTTCTCAAACTTTCTTGGTATTTCCTGGTTTGATAAATATCCTAAGTTATACCTCGTGTGTTATAACGCCCATGGATAAATAAGCACTACTCAAATGTTACCGTACTGTTATTTAGACCACTAGAGTGCCGTATTTTTAATGTGAATGTTGAATGGCAAATTTCATCAAGAACTCATCAGTCATGAAGTGTGCAAATCAAATTATAGTGGTCTAGTCGACGTTACACAGTAATCTCTGTAGAGTCATGTAAAGGATAGAAAAATGCTCACTCAGATAAAGGAATCGTCTCCTGTACTAATTATACCGCTTTTCATCAAATTCTCGAAAATAACTTTTTTTTTACAAACAATATAATTTTCGGTTAGGTAAAATGGACAGAAACAGAAAGTGAAATTTAATGCAGAGATGCACTTGAATGTTCGTGAGCACATTGTATTCTTCCAGTGTTAAACTTTGTGCATCCGAATTTAAATTGTTGAATATTTAGCCCAAACAATTGCCTGTATATTTTACGGTAGTTGGGGTTACACACAATCTACAGTGAGAGTAACAGTTCAGCACAGTTATTTGCCACCGATCAACAAAACTACTCGGTAGACTACCTTGCCTTCTACGTTCGCTGTATTTTGAGATAGCCCTACCATACGCTTTGGCTGCCTCTTCGCGATTACTGTGCATGATAATATAGCAAATAATGCCCATGGTGGCCAAAGTCGATGATTACTGCATATTATAATAAAGCAAAGAATGTCCATGGTGGCTAAAGTCGATGACTACTGCGTATTATAATATAGCAAAGAATGTCCATGGTGGCCAAAGTCGATGAGTATTGTGTATTATAATATGGCAAAGAATGTCCGTGGTGGCCAAAGTCGAGGATTGCTGTGTATTATAATATAGCAAAAAAATGTCCATGGTGGCCAAAGCTCGATTATTACTTAGCTATAGAACCTTTGCTGTGTAGGTGGGCGTGGCTGTTCTTCCCTACACAGCTGTAGTTCCTTCCCATCACATTTCGTACCACGAAGTTTTGGCCTCCGAAACGCCTGTGTTTCGGAAGATTTAACGGCTGCACATACAAGAACACAGTAGCTGGTGATAATAAAATGTACCTCGTTATTCTCCTTGTAGTCTTTTGTCACTTCCCTCCAAGTTAGAACTCTCGGTATTCCCTCATTCTTAAGTTATCATCAATTGTTCAAGATTCTCGGGGATTTGAATATTCAGCTGACTGCCCTTCAACTGTCAGTGATGTAAATTTCCCTTGCACGGACTTTGCCGGAGATGGCGGTCTCTTTGAAAACAAGCCGTGGCGCATGTGTGATTATTCAGGTCAGTTGGATGACGGTCCAACGAATGCGCGTGTACGTGGGCGTGGCTAACGGAGACA
This sequence comes from Hanleya hanleyi, assembly GCA_036873755.1. Taxonomy (NCBI): domain Eukaryota; kingdom Metazoa; phylum Mollusca; class Polyplacophora; order Lepidopleurida; family Hanleyidae; genus Hanleya; species Hanleya hanleyi. The sequence continues at coordinate 95,576 of JAVTVY010031051.1, read as the reverse complement.
TTCAAAATATGAGACCAAAATATGTCAGAAAACTCCGTGAAGGCGTGATTAAAAGATGATATCTCAAGAACGAGGAATTATTAAGTGTTGAGAGTTGGCAGGCGGCGAGAAGGACCAATGTAGAGGAAAATGAGGTATAGTTTATTACTATTCGCTGCCGTTTTATTTCGTGTGCAGTTAGGATATTGGACAACGTCATTCAAAGTTCAATGTGTGGGATGTATTGTGTATAGGAAGAACCTTGGCTGAAGTCGATTACAGAGCCATTCGAGACTACAGCCATTCCTGGGCTAGATTATTACTGTGTATTACAATATAGCAAAGAATTTCCATGGTGGCCAAAGTCGATGATTAGTGTATATTATAATATAGCAAACAATGTCCATGGTGGCCAAAGTCGATTATTACTGTGTATTATGGTATACCAAAGAATGTCCATGGTAGCCAAAATCGATGATTACTGTATATTATAATATAGCAAAGAATGTTCATTGTGGCCAAAGTCGATGATTACTTATAATATAGCAAAGAACGTCCATGGTCGCCAAAGTCGATGATTACTAGAATGTCCATGGTGGCCAAAGTCGATGATTATTGTATATTATAATATAGCAAAGAATGTTCATTGTGGCCAAAGTCGATGATTACTGTGTATTATAATATAGAAAATAACGTTCATGGTGGCCAAAGTCGATGATTACTGTGTATTATAATATAGCAAAGAATGTCCATGGTGGCCAAAGTCGATGATTACTGTGTATTATAATATAGCAAAGAATGTCCATGGTGGCCAAAGTCGATGATTACTGTGTATTATAATATAGCAAAGAACGTTCATGGTGGCCAAAGTCGATGTTTGCTGTCTATTATAATATAGCAAAGAACGTTCATGGTGGCCAAAGTCGATGATTACTGTGTATTATAATATAGCGAAGAATGTCCATTGTGGCCAAAGTCGATGACTACTGCGTATTATAATATAGCAAAGAATGTCCATGGTGGCCAAAGTCGATGAGTACTGTGTATTATAATATGGCAAAGAATGTATGTGGTGGCCAAAGTCGAGGATTGCTGTGTATTATAATATAGTAAAAAATGTCCATGGTGGCCAAAGTCGATTATTACTGTGTATTATAATATAGCAAAGAATTTCCATGGTGGCCAAAGTCGATGATTACTGTATATTTATAATATAGCAAACAATGTCCATGGTGGCCAAAATCGATGATTACTAGAATGTCCATGGTGGCCAAAGTCGGTGATTACTGTGTATTATAATATAGCAAAGAACGTTCGTTGTGGCCAAAGTCGATGAGTACTGTGTATTATAATATGGCAAAGAATGTATGTGGTGGCCAAAGTCGAGGATTGCTGTGTATTATAATATAGTAAAAAATGTCCATGGTGGCCAAAGTCGATTATTACTGTGTATTATAATATAGCAAAGAATTTCCATGGTGGCCAAAGTCGATGATTACTGTATATTTATAATATAGCAAACAATGTCCATGGTGGCCAAAATCGATGATTACTAGAATGTCCATGGTGGCCAAAGTCGGTGATTGTAATAAAGTCGATGATTACTGTGCATTATGGTATACCAAAGAATGACCATGGTAGCCAAAATCGATGATTACTCTATATTATAATATAGCAAACAATGTCCATGGTGGCCAAAATCGATGATTACTAGCATTGTGGCCAAAGTCGGTGATTATTGTATATTATAATACAGCAAGGAATGTTCATTGTGGCCAAAGTCGATGATTACTGTGTATTATAATATAGAAAATAACGTTCATGGTGGCCAAAGTCGATGGTTAATGTGTATTATAATATAGAAAAGAATGTTCATGGTGGCCAAAGTCGATGATTACTGTGTATTATAATATAACAAAGAACGTTCATGGTGGCCAAAGTCGATGATTACTGTGTATTATAATATAACAAAGAACGTTCATGGTGGCCAATGCCGATGATTACTGTGTATTATAATATAGCAAAGAACGTCCATGGTGGGCAAAGTCGATGATTACTGTGTATTATAATATAGAAAATAATGTCCATGATGGCCAAAGTCGATGATTACTGTGTATTATAATATAGCAAAGAATGTCCATGGTGGCCAAAGTCGAAGATTACTGTGTATTATAATATAGCAAAGAACGTTCATGGTGGCCAAAGTCGATGATTACTGTGTATTATAATATAGCAAAGAACGTCCATGGTGGGCAAAGTCGATGATTACTGTGTATTATAATATAGCAAAGAATGTCCATGGTGGCCAAAGTCGATGATTACTGTGTATTATAATATAGCAAAGAACGTTCATGGTGGCCAAAGTCGATGTTTGCTGTCTATTATGATATAGCAAAGAACGTTCATGGTGGCCAAAGTCGATGATTACTGTGAATTATAATATAGCAAAGAACGTTCATGGTGGCCAAAGTCGATGGTTAATGTGTATTATAACATAGCAAAGAATATTCATGGTGGCCAAAGTCGATGACTGCTGTGTATTATAATATAGCAAAGCACGTTCATGGCGGCCAAAATCGATTATTACTGTGTATTATAATATGGCAAAGAATGTCCATGGTGGCCAAAGTCGATAATTACTGTGTATTATAATATAGCAAAGAATGTCCATGGTTGCCAAAGTCGATGGTTAATGTGTATTATAACATAGCAAAGAATATTCATGGTGGCCAAAGTCGATAATTGCTGTGTATTATAATATAACAAAGAACGTTCATGGCGGCCAAAATCGATTATTACTGTTGTGTATTATAATATGGCAAAGAATGTCCATGGTGGCCAAAATCGATGATTACTCTGTATTATAATATAACAAAGAACGTTCATGGTGGCCAAAGTCGATGTTTGCTGTGTATTATAATATAACAAAGAATGTCCATGGTGGCCAAAGTCGATTATTACTGTGTATTATAATATAGCAAAGAATGTCCATGGTAGCCAAAGTCGATGATTACTGTGTATTATGATATAGCAAAGAACGTTCATGGTGGCCAAAGTCGATGTTTGCTGTGTATTATAATATAACAAAGAATGTCCATGGTGGTCAAAGTCGATTATGACAGTGTATTATAATATAGGAAAGAATGTCCATGGTGGCCACAGTCGATGATTACTGTGTATTATAATATGGCAAAGAACGTTCATGGTGGCCAAAGTCGATGATTACTGTGTATTATAATATAGCAAAGAATGTCCATGGTGACAAAAGTCGATGGTTAATGTGTATTATAATATAGCAAAGAATGTCCATGGTGACAAAAGTCGATGGTTAATGTGTATTATAATATAGCAAAGAATGTCCATGGTGACAAAAGGCGATGGTTAATGTGTATTATAATATAGCAAAGAATGTCCATGGTGACAAATGTCGATGGTTAATGCGTAGTATAATATAGCAAAGAATGTCCATGGTGACAAAAGTCGATGGTTAATGTGTATTATAATATAGCAAAGAATGTCCATGGTGACAAAAGTCGATGGTTAATGTGTATTATTTTATAGCAAAGAATGTCCATGGTGACAAAAGTCGATGATTGCTGTGTATTATAATATAGCAAAGAATGTCCATGGTGGCCAAAGTCGATGATTACTGTGTATTATAATATAGCAAAGAATGTCCATGGTGACAAAAGTCGATGATTACTGTGTATTATAATATAACAAAGAACGTTCATGGTGGCAAAAGTCGATGATTACTGTGTATTATAATATAGCAAAGAATGGCCATGGTGGACAATGGCGATGATTACTGTGTATTATAATATAGCAAAAAATGTTCATGGTGGCCAATGTCGATGATTACTGTGTATTATAATATAACAAAGAACGTTCATGTTGCCAAAGTCGATAATTACTGTGTATTTTCAAGAACAATGCAGTTCGATTTTCTGGAATTAAATAAATTTATCCAGCAGATTGTCTGTTAAGTGGAGCCCAATCAGTAATCCATAATAGTTATTTAGAAGGCTAAATCCTTCATTCTAACTTGTATAGAATCAAATGGCCATATGCCAATGTAAAATCTTCGAAAAGTTTATTGGCTGGACATGCCACGGAGGGACGCAGTTACCCACAGCATGTATCATCAGTCCGAGGCAATTGTTATTACGATTCGACTGGACACCGGGTCAAACGGTGAAGCCCGTTTGAAGTATCGGAACCTGGGGGTCAGGCGATAGGTTGTCAGGTCCTTGTTATTCAAATCAGCGATTAACCACACAAAGACACATACAGAACCCAGATAGTATAACGATAAAAAGTCTGTAAAAGTTTAAGATAACAAGTGAGAAATGACTACATTGTAGTCAAAACCTGCGGCAGTGGCAATAATACAGTGAAAGACATATCAGCGGAGGTAGTGGTAATTGTAGAAAAAAAGCGCCATCTGCAAGTGTTTTCATGCCAAGGGAAGAAATTTTCAACTTCTAACCCACAATTGTAGGAATTGACTAATAGGTTTGATACCATATATATATATTCACTTTCCCCGTTCAAATTTCGACGATTTTGACTGGTCCGTGCCGTCTATACTGAATTGACAGACGAAGTCACAATGATCGCTTTGGCAATGTCTTGGTACAAGTATCGTGTATTCCAAGTTTCAAAACATTCGGTTCAGCCGTTGAATTTTGCAAATGAAAAAGGCTTTCAAATATTTGGGAATCCAAACAAATTTCATGGATTCAGTCATAGCGCGAACATCTACGCTCTTCAGTCTCCCTTCTCGCTTACTTTGCCGAGGAAAATGAAAAATTTATATTTCCTTCAAAGTTAATTTTCAATGAATTTATTATCAGGTCTATCACTTTGATCTGTGAAACTATGGAATGGGGTTGAAGGCTTTATCGAACTGTTCAAGAGGCATAATGACATTTTTCACGATTCAAATTGACGCCTGTGACAGTCTTGATATTCGATTAGAATAATAAATTAAGTTTCTGCATTTATGTGGGTTATCATCTGCAAACTAAATACGGTACCTTGACACTCTTTTCCACGCAGCAGCAAGCCAATAGCAATACATGGTTTGCTCCTTCTATACAAATGATTACCTATTTTATCCTTAGGAGATATCACCTCATCCGACATGTTTGGTCAATCCTTTTCGAAGGTTGATAATTTTATTAATTTTTTTTTTTTAAATCAAATCTGCAAATAAGAAAAATTGTCAGTATCTATGGATATCTCCCTATAATCAATTCGCGAATATGTTTGCCATTAAGTCATCCGGACGGTGATCTAAGTGCGAAATTTCAGGGTTAGTTCACTAAACAAGGTCTGTGTGTATAAGAGAATCATGTCGAATTCTCGTTATTATCTTTTGGTACATCAAATTATTGCATTCGCGAAAACGACTTCCAAGTCAATATGAAAGGGTATCTAAGTATCAAAATAAATTTAAAAAACTCTCAAGGAAATCAAGGTCCTAGCTTTGACAACGAGGTCAAATAGATCACTTTTATGGTCAGTATCTGCTAATATATGACGTAATTTCATTCGTAAAACTGACAAAGTAACGTAAATTGTGAAGTGTAGAACCAGTAAGTTCTAGCAGAAATGGGCTCTGACTTGAGAGAATGATGTCAAATGCAACATGTTTCTGCCCATTGTCTGCTGATACACATAAGTATTGATTTTACGGAAGTGATTAATGCAATTCTAAAGGGATTATGAGTGCGGAAGAGGACGAGTACATCAATGTCAGCGAAGCAAAGCCCTGGCTTGCGAGAATGAGGATAGAGGGACTGTGTTCCGAAAGAGGATCATTCGAAATAGCTATGTGCCAAATTTCATGCTTGTAACCGAAAGTACACAATATAACTGCATAACTATGATGTATTGTTCGCGCATAGGGTTGTCTGACTCATTAAATACTACATAGTCATTTATGTATTATAAAATCATTTGCGCATAAAGCCAGTTTTGAGTATTATCAATGAGTCAATATGAAAGGGTATCTAAGTATCAAAATAAATTTAAAAAACTCTCAAGGAAATCAAGGTCCTAGCTTTTGACAACGAGGTCAAATAGATCGCTTTTATGGTCAGTATCTGCTAATATATGACGTAATTTCATTCGTAAAACTGATTGACAAAGTAACGTAAATTGTGAAATGTAGAACCAGTAAGTTCTGGCAGAAATGGGCTCTGACTTGAGAGAATGATGTCAAATGCAACATGTTTCTGCCCATTGTCTGCTGATACACATAAGTATTGATTTTACGGAAGTGATTATTGCAATTCTAAAGGGATTATGAGTGCGGAAGAGGACGAGAACATCAATACCAGCGAAGCAAAGCCCTGGCTTGCGAGAATGAGGATAGAGGGACTGTGTTCCGAAAGAGGATCATTCGAAATAGCTATGTGCCAAATTCCATGCTTGTAACAGAAAGTACACAATATAACTGCACAACTATGATGTATTGTTCGCGCATAGGGTTGTCTGACTCATTAAATACTACATAGTCATTTATGTATTATAAAATCATTTGCGCAAGAAACCAGTTTTGAGTATTATCAATGAGTCGGTATAGCTAAGACATTAAGTGCAAGTCCAGGGATTGGAGGGTCATTGTTTCGATTCCCACAGAGGGTTAAGTTATTCTTCCTTTTAAAACATATTTCCATATATGCGAATTGCTTGGGGGTAAAGTTAAACATCTTTATTCGGTGAAAGTTGCGGAGTTGTTCCGCTTACTTCTGAAACGTAATTGTTGCGTTTGTTTTTATGGTGCATGATCTATAATTTGATACCAAGTATTATTCAATGTTAATCATAATGATAATGCGTTACTTGTTATGCTTCTTCACCAATTTGTGTTTTATCTAGATTGGGTAGATAAAATGATTACTTGAAGTAGTGAACTTATTTTTCTACTTTCTAAGACAGTCGCCTGTGACTGTATGCAAATTAGCTGAACCACTGACAAGGTTGCGGCTCATCTTCCTTGGTATATAAGAAATCCAAGGATCTTAAATTGTATATACATGTGCATCCTGTTCAATGAAAATGGTAATATCTGAAGACAGTGACTGATGTGACGACCGACAGCTTTTAAGCGACTGACGTAAGACAATTGAAGTCTGAACGGAAATCAACGAAGCAATAATTATTTCCACCGAATATAGTTGCAAATGAATTCAAACGTGCCTGAAGACAGTGTTGTCATGTGAGGTTGAAAAGGAAAGTGTGGCAGAGATCACACTCTCTTAGCGCACGCGTATTTCAAAAAGTCACAAGAACAAGAAGCAGAACAACAACAACGCGAGCCTCCCGTAGACCTGCGTGCCGCAGGTAAAAATGAGCCCCAAGCAATAAGAGAACAACGAGAGCCATTAACATATATTTAAAACTCGACCTGAGAACCGTGTTTATATTAAGGCGCTAATTAATTTTTTTTTCAATTTCTACACCATAGTAAAATATATCGCCATTACCACGAATAATATCAGTATGTTTAAGAACAGATGATGCTTATTTGAAATTATTTTAAAACACTGGAATAATTTGATGTTGTATGCTAGGACTGTATGTATGACTATGAGAATGGCGTCTATGTGAGAGATATAAAAAAAATGATAACTGAAGCATGGTATAGTTGTGGGTAATAAATTTCTAAAAGTTCAACTATCTAACAATGGTATTGAATTACTATTACTGCATCAATGTGACCTGAGATATGGAAAGGAATAAAGATAATATTAAAAAATGAAATAGGAGACCCACAATAAATCATTATAAACAGCGATGAGGATCATTTTAACGTTGGTGAAAGTTATTTTTATTATATCAGCTGCGCTAGAAACACAATTTGAGAAAAGTAAACTGTATTAATCTTTCAAATTACAGTAGACATGTTTACTGGGTATGTAGTGCTGTATTACAGTAGACATGTTTACTGGGTATGTAGTGCTGTATTACAGTAGACATGTTTACTGGGTACGGTATGTAGTGCTATATTACAGTAGACATGTTTACTGGGTATGTAGTGCTGTATTACAGTAGACATGTTTACTGGGTATGTAGTGCTCTATTACAGTAGACATGTTTACTGGGTATGTAGTGCTGTATTACAGTAGACATGTTTACTGGAGACATAGTGCTCTATTACAGTAGATATGTTTACTGGGTATGTAGTGCTGTATTACAGTAGACATGTTTACCGGGTATGTAGTGCTGTATTACAGTAGACATGTTTACTGGGTATGTAGTGCTGTATTACAGTAGACATGTTTACTGGGTATGTAGTGTTGTATTACAGTAGACATGTTTACTGGGTATGTAGTGCTGTATTACAGTAGACATGTTTACTGGGTATGTAGAGCTGTATTACAGTAGACATGTTTACTGGGTATGTAGTGCTGTATTACAGTAGACATGTTTACTGGGTATGTAGTGCTGTATTACAGTAGACATGTTTACTGGTTATGTAGTGCTGCACTGACAATAGTCTGGGATTTTTGTTTGTTTTGTTGAATGTTTTTCTCTTGCAGGAGAGAGCACCTGCCTTATTGTCGGGTTGATGAAGTCAACCCGTACTCTGCAGCGGTCTGTCGATTTCGACGTGATGACCTCTTGATGACCTCTGCCCACTGCCTCGGTGATTCGGTCGTGCATAATGAAATATTGCGCTGTCTCAAGATCGACCAGCAGTTTTAACAGTCGAGAAATGATATTAATGCAAAAACAATTTACTGAACTGTAGAGATCGTGATACTCCCAATGACAAATATTGATAGCATTATCGTGCCAATATCTATGCCAAGTTTATATGAGATTATGTTGTATGTTGTATGCCCTACAGGCAAATCATATTTAGACCTATATCTCTACAAAAATGAAGCGGGCCTTCTCTCTCGTCCACTGTATGACAAAAGAGATGATTACAATTTCAACATCGTAAACTATCCCTTTCTGGACAGTAATATTCCAGTGGGACCTGTATATGGCGTATACATATCACGCCTAGTAGCATTTGCTAGATCCTGTGTTAAATGTGACGATTTTAATCAACGTCACAAAACATTGCTGCAGAAACTTATAAAACAGGGCTATAACACCAAGCGCCTCCACTTGATCGACGCTGGGAGCATGTATCTCAGATATAATGGCTGCATCCCCACCATCTCACAGAATCTGGGGTAGGCAATCTGACTGTAGGACGAATGCAATCTGATGGCATAAGAATGCGGAAACCCTACATCAGTACTATAAGTATTTTCATATATATTTATGTTAATGTCTACTTTGAGTGCCAGAAGCGGTATAGTTTTATCATATAAGATATTTGGATTATGAAGGCTGACATTCTTCTTGTATAAATGGATGTCCAATCTGACTCCACAACTGTCAAATCCTTCAGTTCTATCTTTACTAAACATGACCTGAGGCGCAGTGCCTGAACATGGCTTACATGATAATATACACTGCACCTGTCGAATTTTAACATTATCTAAATTAAATCTGAAGCCTGACACAGTGTGTGTTTCGCCATCAGAAGACGGCCGATATTTCCATATCTAACACCGGCGATTATCCCCTTCTTTAGTGCTGTATTCTTTTTATCTTCCCCGGAAGTAGACAGGCCTGTTGAATATTTCGACATACAATTATATTCCCCGCATAATGAGACGATAATTCGGTGCATTGACCAAATGTATTATCTATATATTCATGAGGTATAATACTACTCCATCCCTCATGAGGTATAATACTACTCCATCCCTCATGAGGTATAATACTACTCCATCCCTCATGAGGTATAATACTACTCCATCCCTCATGAGATATAATACTACTCCATCCCTCATGAGGTATAATACTACTCCATCCCTCATGAGGTATAATACTACTCCATCCCTCATGAGGTATAATACTACTCCATCCCAGGATTTATAAAATTCTCTGGTCGGTGAGAGTCATAACAATAACGGTAACACATAGAACCTTTACATATTTAAGATGTAGGTGAACCTAGTCTTTTTCTTGCTGTTGTGGTAGTGGTCGTTGTTGTTGTTGTTGTTGTTGTTATTGTTGCAGGCGCTTTCAAAAACAGGTCATTTCACAGCTCGTTTCTTCTCAATCATCAAACACTATATATACGATCTTCTTGCTGTGGATAATCGCTATATAAATGACAAAGTGAAGGATATATATCCACCTTAACTGGATTTGAAGGAACCTACAGATGGCTCTAGTGGCACATCTTACTTTGACCTATAGAGGAGATTGGGATACACTGGGACATTTTTTACCTTTTTGCAAAAATCTCTGGCCGGTATTATTGTTCTGTAGAGTAGCATTCTATGCTCTAGTTACAACTAATGTTTAGTATGACATCTTCATGCAAACAATTATGAAATATCTGTTATACTTTTCTCCAGAATTCGTTTTTAGAAAGTATAAAATAAAAATGTCCCATTTTGCCCCGGATATTGGTGCACTGGGAAACCCACTGGGGTGCGATGGGACAATAATCAAAATACATTTTAAATCAAGTATATACTAACATAGGAGTTTATAGGAGTTTAGAATATTCAACAGCGATGGTTAAGTTAGTTGCAAGTTTAGACTTCTGATTTACATAAAATATTTCCCAGAGGCCAAATTTAAGGGGAAAATATTTTGTGTGATTCTCGTGCCAATGAAAGCATTTGACTTTGAAAGTTTTAGTAAAACCCATCAAATCCGATAGGACTAGCCATTACTACTATCCAGGAAACAAAATAATGCGCTTAGAACGAAAGTAAATCTCACCATTTTCCCAGTGTGCCCCGGCAAAAGTGTCCCATTCTGCCTTAGGAGCATGATATGTTCCGTTTTGTGAAAAAAAACTTAATACATAGATCTGAGATAATAAATCAATCCAATTAAAATGTACCTCTTGTCCATCCTCTATCAGTAGTAACAAAACAGCAATGAAGCACTGCTGAAACTTGGTATAACAAAAAATCATCCTCAGCGCTAAAAATGTACTTGGACTGCTTAAAACCAATTTCTGTGTCCCTATATTTTCACCAGTGATAGTTTTCACTTGTAATCAAAAAATAAGTTGTATGGGGGTGGTGTCTTTCTGCTGATTATAATGTAATGTGCTTCCTGTCCTTGACATACGTCCTTGTCCGACTGTGTCCCATGTCTCACTGTACCCTCCCCTACCTCTATAAAAATGAAATAGACAGGTCCCAGCCAAGAAAAAACTAACATCTTTTTCCGGTCAGAGTTTTCTCAATGGTTCCGTCATCCTTGACTTATGCCCTTTCAATTTAGCTGAGGGGCCACCCTGGATTTGGCCTCAAATCCAATATGGCCGCCAAAAACCAAAATGGCCGCCAATACCCATAGAAGCTCACAATTTCCTGCACGAAAATCAATTTTCTAACCACAGACTAAGTTTTTTTCCAGTCCTACGTAGGGTATGAATAATTAGTTAATTTTGAAATGATTTGTAATTGGTCTGAATATTCAATATGGCCGCTAAAATCCAAAATGGCGGCCAATGTCCATTGAATCACACAATTTCCTGCCCTAATATGTAGAGATGAACCATCCTTCGTCTGAATGCGTCGTGTAGGGTGTCATCTTGTAGCTGTCGGGGTGTAGACCCCGATTTGAGGGATATCCATGTCATCTGTGACGTCATCGGTGACGTCATCAGTACGAGTAGTAGCGAAAGCGGGAATTTTGGGGGTGCGTGGGGGTGTGTTTGGGATAAAAATGGACCATCCTTGGTCCGAATGTGTCGTGTGGGGTGTCATGTTGTAGCTCTCGGGATGTAGACCACGACTTGAAGTTTTTCCATGTCATCTGTGACGTCATCGGTGACGTCATCAGTACGAGTAGTAGCGAAAGCGGGCGTTTCGGAGGTGCAATGGAGTGCGTTTGGAGTAGATGACCGCCTTTTTTCCATCCAGTTACCTGTGAGTGTGAGTGTATGCGCGCGTGTGTGTGAGTGAGTGAGTGAGTGTGTGTGAGTGAGTGTGAGTGAGTGAGTGAATGAGGCGTGCACAACGCCCTTGAGGCGTCCCCAACGCCAGTCTTAACGTATGGACGCACTAACTACGGTGAGTGAATGAGTGAGTGAGTGAGTGGTATCCGACTTGACTAATGTATCGTCCGTTTTCATCATTTTGTGCATGCGCAGTCTGGTCGTAGTATAGAATGCAGGCATTTTGGAGATCCGTGGAGGTTTGTTGAGTGATTGAGGGACCATCCCTGGTCAAATGAACCGTGTTGGGTATCAGTGTGAAGCTCTCGTGGGTCAGACTGGCTTGTTTTCATTGGAAGTCGCGCCAATCTGCGCATGCACAGTTGAGGTGTAGTAAGTAAAGTGGTCATTTTGGGAGGTGCGTGGGGGTCTGTTGAGTGATGAGGGCCGAATGCCTCGTGCGAGGTGAAAGTGAAGCTTTCGTGGTGTAGACCATGACTTGAGGGGTGTCCCTGTCATCTGTGACGTCATTCTTGACATCATCAGTAGGAGTAGTAGCCAAAGTGGGAATTTGGGGGTGTGAAGTAAGGTGTTCGGGGTAGCGAGGGACCATGTTCGGTGCAAATGGCCCGGTTGGGGTGTCCTAGTGAAGCTTTCGTGGGGTAGAGTCATTCGGGCCAAGAATGGTCCCTCGTCCCTCAATCACTCAACAAACCTCCACGAATCCCCAAAATGCCTACTTTCTATACTACGGCCAGACTGCTCATTCACTCACTCACTCACTCACTCACTCACTCACTCACACGCGCGCATACACTTACACTCACAGGTAACTATCAGGTAGCTGGATGGAAAAAGGCCGTCATCTACTCCAAACGCGTTCCATTGCACCTCCGAAACTCCCGCTTTCTCTACTACTCGTACCGATGACGTCACCGATGACATGGAAAAACTTCAAGTCGTGAGCTAGACCCTGAGAGCTACAACATGACACCCCACACGACACATTCGAACCAAGGATCTTCCATCTTTACCCCAAACACATCCCCACGCACCCCCAAAATGTCCGCTTTTGCTACTATTCGCACTGATGACGTCACCGATGACGTCACAGATGACATGGATATCCCGCAAATCGGGGTCTACACCCCGAGAGCTACAAGATGACACCCCACAGGACGCATTCGGACCAAGGATGGTCCATCTCTACATATTAGGGCAGGGAAATATGTGATTCAATGGACATTGGCCGCCATTTTGGATTTTGGCGACCATATTGAATTTTCAGACCAATTACAAATCATTCCAAAATTAACTAATTATTCATACCCTACGTAGGACTAGAAAAATCTAGTTTGTGGTTAGAAAATTGATTTTCGAGCCGGAAATTGTGAGCTTCTATGGGTATTGGCGGCCATTTTGGATTTTTGCCGCCATATTGGATTTGAGGACAAATCCAGGGTGGCCCCTCAGCTAAATTGAAAAGGCATAAGTCAAGGATGACGAAATCACTGAGAAAACTTTGACCGGAAAAATGTTAGTTTTTTCTTGGCTGGAACCTGCCTAAAACGGGCCTTCTCTCTCGTCGACTTTACAGCAAAAGAGATGACTAGAGGTTCCGCTTTGACCTTTGGGTTGCCGCTCCGGCATGAAGCCTATGCTGTTTGTTTTTTTAGGCAAAAACATACGTCTCCCCCAACCTCCCACCTTGCGCCATGAGTGGGCACATTATTTAAGGGAAAGTGCTATAAAATGAAGTGAGTGACTGAGTGAATAGAATTAAACGTCGCTTTCAACAATATATCAGCTATATCACGACAGACCAACTAAGCATCACCAGCATAGTTGTGTTCCTGCTACTTCAAAGAAGAAATCTTGGAAGGAGCATGGAACCAGACACCCTCCATCCACCCTATAAAACACAGAGGACAGCGCACAAGACACAGACAGGATGTTTACATGATGCAATAAAGACAAGTGATATTACAGTGCTATACATCACATTATCAAGTTTCTGTTGCTTTCAGCAAAATGCATTGGAGCAACAGGAACCTGAGCCCACCCAACCACCCGCGCTATAAAATGAATGTAGCAATAAGTGTCCTAAACAAAGCTGCGCATCTAAAAATATTAATTGCAAAGAGGCGATTTTCATTGTTGCAGTAGCCCAGCGAGTCAGGATTTATATAGCAATGAGTGACTTGCCGACACCTACAGCGTCCAACCAATGTAGAATACATGTAATTGTGAAGCATCAATTATTTCGAAACTGATCACAATATAGGAAAGATGCAAAACATACAATACACCTATAATATACATGCTGTACTGTATAGAAGTTTCAAGCATCTGCCTTCAATAGTTTCCAAGATATGGAGTGAACAAAAATGGGAGACATAATCAGAATGTTCACATGTAAAATGTTGTTTACAATATGACCGCCCGTCTTCACACGGTGATCAGCTGTAATGATGTAGTCAGCCGGCAAATGTAACACGCTGTCTCATTGGCTTAGTTGAAAAGATGCATTGTGGTTGCGCGCCAAGCATTTGTATATGGGTGCACCGGCGGTTACAAACTCTGACGTTGGGAGAATGTCCGAGTACATGTGTGGAGAAATTCCGTCCAGTAGTTTCCAGATTTCTTGCATACAAGGCTCTATCTACATGTACAAGTAGATGGACGGTCGGACACCAGACACTGAGCAATGTTTGCTCAAAACTTAATCAGATGAGGAGGGTATCCATGTGAAGCTTCCATCCAAGTTTGGAAAAATTCAGTACAGCTAAATTCAGATATCTTGCAGACAAGGTCTGTATATACATGTACAAGTAGATGGACGAACGGACGGACACGGATGAATGCACGCACACACACCAAAACCTGACCAAATGAGGGGGCCATCCCAATGAAGCTTCCATCCAAGTTTGGTGAAATTCCGTCCAGTAGTTCTCGAGATATCTTGCGGACAAGAAAAGGAAACGGATGGACAGACAGACGGACACCGGACACGGATGAATGCACGCACACACACCAAAACCTCACCAAATGAGGGGGTCATCCCAATGAAGCTTCCATCCAAGTTTGGTGACATTCCGTCCAGTAGTTCTTTAGATATCTTGCAGACAAGAAAACGGGGCGGACAGACAGATAGACAGAAGGACACCGGACACGGATGAGCGCACGCACACACACCAAAGCCTAATCAAATGAGGGGGCCATCCCATTGAAGCTTCCATGCAAGTTTGGTGAAATTCCGTCCAGTAGTTCTTTAGATATCTTGCAGACAAGAAAACGGGGCGGACAGACAGATAGACAGAAGGACACCGGACACGGATGAGCGCACGCACACACACCAAAACCTAAACAAATCAAGGGACCATCCCAATGAAGCTTCCATCCAAGTTTGGTGAAATTCCGTCCAGTAGTTCTCGAGATATCTTGCAGACAAGAACAGGGAACGGACGGAGAGACAGACGGACACCGGACACGGATCAACGAACGCACACACACCAAAACCTAATCAAATCAGGGGGCCATCCCAATGAAGCTTCCATTCAAGTTTGGTGAAATTCCGTCCAGGGGTTCTTGAGATATCTTGCAGACAAGAAAAGGGGGCGGACAGACAGATAGACAGAAGGACACCGGACACGGATAAACTCACGCACACACACCAAAACTTAATCAAATCAGGGGGCCATCCCAATGAAGCTTCCATCCAAGTTTGGTGAAATTTCGTCCAGTAGTTCTCGAGATATCTTGCAGACAAGAAAAGGGAACGGACGGACAGACAGAGAGACAGACGGACACCGGACACGGATGAATGCACGCACACACACCAAAACTTAATCAAATGAGGGGGTCATCCCAATGAAGCTTCTGTCCAAGTTTGGTGAAATTCCGTCCAGTAGTTCTCGAGATATCTTGCAGACAGGAAAAGGGGACGGACGGACAGACAGACAGACAGACAGCACAAATACTAGATGTCTCCCCCCAACATAGTTGGGGAGAGACATAATTACAATATCTGCATCGTAAGCTATCCCTTTCTAGAGAGTAAAAGGGACCTACATATGGGGTATACATATCTCGACTAATAGCATTTGATAGATCATGTGTGAATGTGACGATTTTAATCAACCGCGAAAAAAAGACAGTATTGCGGAAAATAGTAAAACAGGGCTGTATCATCAAGCGCTTCCGCTCAAAGTTTCTCAAATTTGGCGATACATATCGCATGCTGATAGCAAAATACGAGCGTAGCGTGCAAGATCTATGAAGGTACGTTTCGTAACTTGTGTCAAATTCCGCTTAACCCGTGGCTAGGGGCCGGGTGAACCTATGTATTTCAAGATCCGCATAGTGTTCATTTGAACAGTCACAATCAAAGCGTGACTGAGATACATCTTATATTAGACAAGCAGCCAGAGGATGCTAGGTCCCCCGCCGAAATGGCAGCAATATTTTTTAGCATTGTTGGTCTTAGGGGATATACATGAGGGAGGCAACTGCTGCTTCATAGGCGTTGGATGTGGAAGGGTCTTTCTGCCTTCCCAAGTTTTAAGATCAACTCAGAACGATTGACTGAAAGTTGATTGCTTCTGTGATATAGTTTCCATGCAGTGAAGCACCGAGAAGCATCCCCAAGTGACATCTCAAGGCATTATCTGCAAACCAAATTTGACGAGAAGCTGAAGGCATCAACCTGTTGCCCGGAAACCAAATTTTAAATTGCCACCAGTTGTCGCCACCTGTAGATGCAAGTGAGCGAAATGCAATCCCAAGCATCATCTCATGGCATGGTAGCCTACATGTATTAGCCTATAGTATCTTCTACAGGGGGCTAATGATCGGCTGATGCAGCAACAACAACATTTTCCCAGTTAGACGGCAGATTCAAAAACGAGGCCGCGCTATGTCATCAGTCAACTGAGACAGTCACGTGGTTGTGTATGAAGATTGGGGTGGGTCTTATCTAATAGTGATCCAATGAAAATGCTCGTATTAGTTTAAAATGGCGGGGTCGAATGACCAATCACTGAACGGGAGACAGCTGGAACAGTATGTTGACACTGTCTGTTAATACAGGGGCGTCGGAAGCAAATTCAAAGTGGTACGGCCACTATCACTGCACTTTAGGTGAGGATCCAGGGGCCGCCCAGGCCCCAGATGCTCCTGGGGTCTAGATCGCCGAAGATGCGTTCTGAGCGATTTCTGGCGTCAATCAAAATCACTCTGCATTGAAGTATATTTTTAGTTCTTTCCTAACCCTTTTACCATTGAAAACGCAATCGATGATGGTTTTCTGCGATGCTGAATTACAAAAAATTGTGTATAGTATAGTACTGTATCCTAGGCACATCGTGTAGAAGTAACCGAGATGATGCATCGATAATGTATACCAAATTTTACATTGAGCATTTGAACAGTGTCAGAGATAGAGATCATTAATGATTTTACATAAATTAAAGATGGTTGCCCATCCTTCCCGTCACTCAGAGGAACTAATGTGGTTATTCATTAATGCAAGTCTCTTCATACATCGATGCTGTAAATCAAGTTTCGTATAGAACATTTGAATGGTATCGGAGATAAACATCATTAAAGATTCTGAATAAATTAAAGATGGCCGCCAAGATTTCCGCCCAATCAGAGAAACCAGATCTGTCATTCATCGTAAGTCTCTTGATGCATCAATGATGTATACCAAATTTTCCACTGAGCACTCCAACGGAATCAGAGATAGATCATTAATGATTTTGCCTAAATTAAAGATGGCCACCAAAGGTTTTCAGTCAATCAGGTCCCGATTCAAAGTATCTGGATGTATTGATGATACATACCTACCTTCATATAAAACAATTGAATGGTAACCGAGATATGTATGCTATCATTATCGATTTCGCATGAATTAAAGATGGCATCCAGGGTTCCCAGCTAATCAGAAAAGCCTGTTTGGTAATTCGTTGAAAGTTGCTTGATGTATCGATGATGTATATCAAATTTCGTATTGAACAGTTGAATGGTTTCCGAGATATGGATCATTATCCATTTTGCATGAAATTAAAGATGGCTGCTAAGGTACCAATCAGGTCCCAATTCTATAGGCTTCTGGTCCTTGATTAGGCAAATAAGCATACCAAATTTGGAATTCATCAGCGAAACAGTTTTCCGGCTATCTCGCTCACGAACGCACGTACGGACAAACGGACGTACAAGATGATGACAATACCCCATGGCCAAAAATGGCCGAGGGGTAAAAACATGGGTCTGTGCCTGATAAATTTTAAGCCTTTTGGGGTTGCAACTCATTCATAGAAAGCTCCCTGTACATGAACAACTGCACTGACAACTGCATGCCATCATCTGTCAGTCTGTAGACCAGCAAGGTTGAATTCAGTTCAATTCAGGAAATTGATCATATGCACAGTGTGCACCCAAACATTAGGAACACAGTTGTAATTAATATAGTAATATACGTGTGTAGACAAATGATTGGTGCAGAAGCTTCAGGGTAAATCCTATGATGTGCAATACAATTATTTGTTAGCAAAATTGAAGGAAATGTTGTCCTTCGTTTAAGATGACACGAAATTCAAATATCAGGGATTCAGTACTGCGGGGATTTCCCCGCCAGTTATTTCACATTATACTTCTGAAATAAAATATGGTTCATGCAAAAGCTTTAGGGTAAATCATATGATGTGGAATAGAATGATTTCATATAGCAAAATTGAAGGCCCATTTTGACTGGAACGGACAAGAAGAAGAGAAACTCAGTGGTGCCACCTTCAGGCAGATGTTGCTGAAATGCAATACGGACTGGCGTCCTGTTGCAAGGAATGCGTATTCCGAATTTCGGAATAACCCAACACAGCATTAGGAAGTTATCGCTTCGAACAGATGTACACGGAAAAAAATCTATTTTGACCCAGTGGCGCCACCTTCAGGCCGATGTTGGTGAAATGCAATACGGACTGACCTCTTGTCGCAAGGAATGCGAATGCTGAATTTCGGAAGAATCTAACAGAGCGTTAGGAAGTTATCGCTTCGAACAGACATGCACGGACGTACACGAACATCCATGGACTCAAAGAAGCAAGAACCAGTGGCGCTACCTTCAGGCAGATATTGCTGAAATGTAATACGGACTGGCGTCTTGTCACAAGGAATGCGTATTCTAATTTTGGAAGAATCCAACAAAACTTTAGGAAGTTATCGCTTCGAACAGACATGCACAGACATACACGGACATCCACGGATGCAAAGAAGCAAGAACTAGTGGCGCCACCTTCAGGCAGATGTTGCTGAAATGCAATACGGACTGGCCTCTTGTCGCAAGGAATGCGAATGCTGAATTTCGGAAGAATCCAACAAAGCGTTAGAAAGTTATCGCTTCGAACAGACATGCACGGACGTACACGAACATCCACGGACACATAGAGTAAGAACCAGTGGCGCCACCTTCAGGCAGATGTTGCTGAGATGTAATACAGACTGGCATCTTGTCGCAAGGTATGCATATTCCGAATTTCGGAAGAATCCAACAAAGCATTAGGAAGTTATCACTTCGAACCGACGTACACGGACATTCACGGATACGAAGAAGCAAGAACTAGTGGCGCCACCTTCAAGCAGATGTTGCTGAAATGCAATACGGACTGGTGTCTTGTCGCAAGGAATGCGTATGCCGAATTTCGGAAGAATCCAACTAAGCGTTAGAAAGTTATCGCTTCGAACAGACATGCACGGACGTACACGGACATCCACATACGCAAAGAAGCAAGAACTAGTGGCGCCACCTTCAGGCAGATGTTGCTGAAATGCAATACGGACTGGCGTCTTGCCGCAAGGAATGCATATTCCGAATTTCGGAAGAATCCAACAAAGCGTTAGGAAGTTATCGCTTCGAACAGACATGGACGGACACACGGACATCCACGGACACAAAGAAGCAAGCACCATTTTAAAGTCCCCGGCCGCGTTGCGGCGGGGGACAATAACGTATTTAATAATACTGATTAGCGATACGGACTGGATATTTTTGGAACATCATGCGTCATTGAAAACTGCTGATCGCTTCTCTCTTGCAGAAAATTAGCCTAGTTTTATATATACTATGGCATCCTTTTATTTGGTGCTAATATTATTATATGGGTTAGGTCTTTGGAGTATGGACGCGGGAATTCTTTAATGAACGACGTCTGAGTATTGAATTTTGGCTTTGAAGCGTATTTCTGAAAAAGAGCAGTGCAGTTATATAGTTCCTGGGGATGCTGAGTATTGAACGGGCAAGCATGTAATCCAACAATAAAGTGAAATCCTTACAATTAGGCAATTCGAATTATATATAATATGGAATAGTTTTCTGCAAAGTACAGCAAAAGAAAGGTTAAGACGGTGAGGGAGATTCAATTTTAGCATAAAATTTGGCAATGAAGTCTAAATAATTTCTCAAATTTATTTTCATGTAGCAGTGAACAAATTTAAATTTTGGAAATTGTTTAAAATCCATAGAAAAACCATTGGGCAAAAATTGAAACGCCATTGCCATTATTTGTATGGCAGCCTTACTTTTTAAGTATTTTACATGAGCGTATTACATATTTTGAATAACTTTGACTGGCCGAAAGTGAAGCAACCTAATTTTAAGGTTTTCATTTTATTCTTGGGTTACCTGCTTGCACCCTCAGTATTTGACATTTACCCAAATCCAGCAATCAAATGTACTGCACATGCAATGTCATTTATTTCGGGCATAAGCTTTTCAGTAATTTCCAAAATACTCTCCAACAACAACAACACCCGATTCACTAATACCTTAAAGAATAGATATATACCATCGAATACCCTTATAAAAAAAATACCATGGATTTCTCCATGGTAATAAGTATGGTAAACACAACGGGTTTTTTGGCCGTTCATACCATGATTTACCATGGTTTATATCATGGTAATTAACCATGGGTAAATTAAGCAGGGCAAGAAATTAAAAACTCCGAACCCTGGTAATCACAATGGTTTACCATATTTTTCCTTGGGTTACCAGTCCTTGGGTTACCAGTCCTTGGGTAACAACAGTCATGTAAACAAGCCTATGTTTTTGTATACTATGATTGTCTTTTTGAATTTGGTGCTAATACTGTTATATGGAAAATGGAATAGGTCTTTGGATTATGGACGCGGATATTCTCTAATGGACGACGGCTGGATTATGAATGACGGACTAGGCGCTTGTAACCAAGATAACCACCGTTCAAGCCTTGTTAAGTATGGTATGTTAAACATTGAGACGTGTTTCCCTGCCCACCATACATTATGGTTCGTTCCGGTACCGAGAACTTGACTTGATACGATTACATTGAGAGTTATAGTAATTATTACATTGCATACTGGTAGAAATATGTCATGTAAACAACAGTTGAACCCAGACGCAGCATCATACTTTCATGGAGATTGAGAGAAAACAGATTCGTCCTGAAATATCTGGCCTGATCCCCCCGCTGTAATTATGATAATTTCTAATTAAATAGTTGCAAGCCATGCACCACTGTGGGTACGTTTGTTACCTCCGTCGATCAGACGGAGGTCTAGGAATGCAACGTGAAATCTCCCGCCAAATAATTGTCATATGGTGAACCCACGATTCATGTGATTTCCAATAGGGGTTACCATGGTTCCCGACGACATTTTGAGGCATTCTTTTTGGACAATAGTGAAATAATGGGGAACCCTCATTGCAATGCATTTCAATGGGCCTTGCTTCTGTAGTCGGGTTCCACCTCCCATCATGCTCCACGAGTTACACGTAATGTTGGCCGCTTCCATCGGTAGACATGGCGGCTCTCTAGCTTGTAGAGATGGACAATGCGATTTGTTGCCGTTTTCCTGGTTAGCTTATTGCTGCCATTTCATGTCATTACAACACAATGATTCCTAGTACACCACCCGTCATTTCTGTATATCGTAAAGTATTTGTCGTCTGATGACTTATGTTATGGGCAGTCATTTATGTCAAAATTAACAATTACAAAACAAAGAGCCAAACTCAGAAAAGACAGCATATCTTACAATGTACACTGTAGTCTTAAACGCATTTTATATTCCTGCAAATAAAAAACCTTAACTCTGAACGTATACTCAAACCGAAAACAAACGGCACGATGTTCGAATGCAAACTCAGAACGAAAAGCCTAGTTCTGGACGAATAGCCAGTCTGACACAGAGTGACCTATTTCTAAACGAAGAGTATAACTCAGAACGAACGAGCTGTTTCACAACGAACAACGTTCCTTCGGAAATTATTTTCGGAAATATTCGGGTAATTCCGGATGGTAGAAAGATTTGACGTGAAACTCGGCCGCTATTCCGAGTTCCGCTATTTCAGGTCGTGACCTCAAAATGAATGTGGTTCCTTTTTGTCCCTGGGTTAAAGTGTACCAAAAGTTTTGAACTTCAGATATGAGACAAAAAAAGTTCACAGGGACTTGTCATTCTCATTTTGTGAGAATCCTTACTATGAGACGCACATGTAAACGAGAGCCACCACCTCAAAATGTGGGAGAGTAGCAGACAGGCGCTCGAGTGGTCTCCCGTCTGCTGGGCGCCCCCAAGATTATAAAGTACGTTCTGAGAGAGGTCGTTCGTTCTCTGATACGTTGTACGTGCTGAAATATACTGTTCGTTCTGAGTTCGCTTGTATTTCCTTAGCTCCACTTTTCGTTCACAGTTAGATTCTTCGTTTGGTGAGAGATGAAATATGCGTTTAGAGTTACGTTCCTTGTTTGCAAAAAGATGAAATAAGCATTTAAACCAACACTTTATATCGTTAGATACGTTGTCTGTTGTGAATTAAGCTGTACAACCCGAGCTGGTAATTTTGACATAAATGGCCGCCCATATTATGTCGAAGCCAACCAAATAGTCCAAGTCGTTCTTGTTGCATATCAAATGCACTGGAGGTCATCATGTCATCCACGCACTGTCTGGAAGACAACAGCATAATCGACGATGCCCTGTTTTGTCTGATACTTGTTTTCTTTCCGTTGATGATATCTACCAGCCTGGTTGTTTAAAAACAGTTATTCTAAATTTTGCTGATAAATTATATTTCCGCGGCGGGGGGGGGGAGGGAGAGCTATTTATTTTGGCATTTGGCAGTTCCATAATGGTTTGATTTTGCAGAAGCATCAAATTGATCTAGCTTCGTGAGTCTGTAAACTAATTTAATAAAGCTGATAAATAATATACATATACTTTTTGTTTGACAACATTGTAAACCTTTTCTTTTCATTTATCTTAACAGGTTAGTGATATCCACATTGTGTGCTGTGACACTTGTTGATGAAAAATAATTTGCTTGTTAAAACCTGATATTCTGAAAACTTATTCTGAATTGTTGCTGAAACAAAGGAATGTCTACATTCCACATGTAGGCCTACATTATTGAGATTTTTGACTGATAGCATGGATGGAACCTTTCCCAAATTTTTTTTTTTTTTTTTTTTTTTTAGTTTTATGCATTGGACATACCACTGAGCATTTATGTGCCATACGATCACATTTCACATGCTTTGTTCAGCCCCGTGATCTGGAACCAAACAGACACTATCACTAGATGAAAGAAGGAGATCATGATATACATTTCAGGTTTTAACGATGCCAAATGACTTGAACAGAAGACAATTAGACAAAAAGAAAATCAATAAATAAATCAATAATTAATAAATTACATAGAAAATTTTCTTGTCTTTTCAAGGGGGACATCAGACACATTGACAGCACAGACCATTCATTCACGTATTCTCTTTTGTGATCTAATTTTCGTTTGTCAAAATATTGCTAGCCTCCATAGAGAAGTTACTGATATAAACAACCCTGTTCTAGATTATGATATACTGGATTCTTATCATGCTCATGCCACTAACAAGAACTCCAACAATCCAACCAGTGGTCAAGATCCATCATCGTTCTTCAGAATTCATATTATTGATCACTCATAGATTGGATTAAGTTCTCATAGTACGCATTTCTCATTTCATACTTTTGCAAATTCTTGTAACATGGTCAGGTCCCAGTTCTATTAAGTACACATATCAAAGGTGCGAACTGGTATAATGGATTTCATCTTGTTGTGTATGACGAAAGCATGAAATATGATGAAGGCCATAAACATTTTCAATGGAGTTTTGATATTAAATATGTATGCAATTGATTCCAATCCTGCAGGTCATGGATTCAGCACTTCTGATATCAGATGCAACAGGACTGTTACACAATGGATGTACTGGATGAAATGGAAAAATCAAAACAGACTATTGATTGGTTCAGCTGTGCCAGAAAGGTGTGGAATGACAGAGGTGGTGAAAATCAGAGCCAGTGATTGGCCACAACCCCCCCGCCCCCCGCCACCCATTGGATATCAGCTGATTCCTCAGGAAATAAACAATACACATGTAATGACCACCGGCAGAGTGATACATGTGTCAATCGGTCAGACATTTCCAAGGATTCCCAGTTCTAATTTAAACCAACCATGCCGGACTTATTCCTCCTCTCAGAATAATTGGATCTAACTTTTACAAAACCTGCAGCTCCCAATAGCTCCTGGATCTAGAACACATAAATAGAGGGATCAAGTTTATCGGTGCTATGGCAAAAATATCATGTAGAATGGGATTGTGTGGATAATATCAGATTCATGGAAGTTGAAGTCCTGCAGCATGCTCAGCAAATATCATCAAAGGTCATAAAACTTTCTGCTCTGCACCAGTGTGGATCTATTCTTTTTTTTTTTTTTTAAGAAAGGTAAGGACTTGAGTGTCTAAAATGATTTAGCTTCTAGAAACAAAGACTTCATTTCCTGAGTAGAGGTAAAAAACCGAACATATTTTATTCAAATTTCAATTCCACTTCTGGTATATGTACATGTATAAAATACATACAGAATGAACTGCATACAGAATAACACAAAGAACAGTTATATATTTATCTCATTACATTCTTAACCAAAGATCAATACCTGGGTGATATTACAACAAAAAATAGTGTTATATATTGTTATGATTGACTTAACTTTAGCTGCTGAAGATATTTCTAATTTGAGGGCAATGGGCAATCATACTAAATTTATTTTCATAACTTCATTTATTTTCACAATAAGCAACATAATCGAGATTAGCAAGTGAAGTTTTACAACATAATATAATAAGCATAATGGATCTTCTTCAGTTTAGTGTAGAAATATATACCCTTGAATATCTGTTACCATGATTCAGTCATAATATTGTTTGTAATATATTGATGTCGACAAGGAATAAACATAATTATTTGATAGTATTATTAATTGTATGTTGTTTATGATTAACATGAACTCTTTATTTGCTGGAATCCAGCCATTTGTTTCATATGGGCAATATTCTCATCAGACACCACCATTCAATATGAATGTGATACATGTACAAGTCCATGGTAATTGATACACCTGTATACAAAATTATTCCGAGCACATTGAATCCTCATCACATGATGCTGAGACATATCAGTACGGAGTGTCGGTAAAATCAGGTGTGTTTTGTAGAGGATTCTGTCAATGAATATGCTATACTGTACACATACAAAATATGAAGTGTTGATGTGTAGGGCCTATAGCACAAAATCACATGCAAGTAGGTAAAACTAGGCACACAGAGTCTCATTTCCGCCGCTAACGGCAGATTTGGGTGGAGGTGGGGGTGGGAAGAGGCCTAATATCTCAAGCAGTATTCCAGGTTTTCCTTCAATATACTCTATTCCATACTCCAATATTTCAAACACGTGAAATCAGACAAAAATTGTTTGCGGGGAATGTGACTTCCACATCCCTAGCTGGACATGCTAGTGCGGAACCCTCAATCCCAGGTTAATTACCATTGGTGAAGTTAACGTCCAACAAATGCAAAATTGAGCTTGGCATCCGGCCCTATATTATTCAGTGATCCTGTTGGACCCTGTTGCCTCGACGGAGGTCTTTGCGCTCATCCAGCGCTTGTTGATATACGAAGGCACAATTTATGCTCTCAGTGCAAAAGCATCGGGTTATGAAACGCCACACGGGGACATGTTATTAAGGAACCTAACAAAAAGAAATGCTGTACGATAATAACATTTTTTTAAGTCGGTCGGTAGATGCTGTGAATACGTGGGTACATAATTAAACTATTTTACACAGTCAAATTCAAGGAAGCGTCTCTTGTTTTTTTTGCCGCTTTGTTCAATTTCTCTCTCATGCAATATCGATAATAACAGGTGGGTCGTCAACCGGAAATCTTCGGGGTATGAGCTTTTAAGTCTATGAACAGGTGACCGTACGGACAACTTGTCGCGCCTTGAAACGCCTCCATGAAATGGTCGATATTCTGAGGATAAACTCGACTTACAAACACACGGATTTGTGCTCTATCGATGGGATTGGAGAACAACACAACGTATTGGCAGTTCAAGGCAATATCTCTAGACGCCTTCCCTTGAGGAAAGAGATTCTGCGTCAAATAGATGACGGACAGATTGCGATGATGGGATCCTTTGGTAAGCGAGTCGACAACGTGTGAATTTTCCTTGGCCGCACTCATCAGATCATCTAACACTACCACGCTGGTCTGTTCGGGGTCGAAGAAATACGCTTGATCGATATGGTGAGGAATCCATGGGACGAAGCTCACATTCTGTAATCTTGTAGTTTCGTAGGCAGATCACCACTGCCTATAACTCCAAACTATACGGGTATAGCTGAGGGGCCCTTCTTCTAAGAATTTTATCACCCAGGACGTCTTTCCACATCCCGTAGGACCGCTCACCGTCATCGTAAATGGATGCTCTAATACTTTGGTGTGTGACGTAGGTGTTGATCGTTCTTCGCGCGTATTTTGAATTTGCTCGTTGTCGAGACTCCGCTCCGTGAGATGGATTTGC
This sequence comes from Hanleya hanleyi, assembly GCA_036873755.1. Taxonomy (NCBI): domain Eukaryota; kingdom Metazoa; phylum Mollusca; class Polyplacophora; order Lepidopleurida; family Hanleyidae; genus Hanleya; species Hanleya hanleyi. The sequence goes on along the minus strand of JAVTVY010031051.1, from coordinate 68,662 downwards.
TCTATACGATTATTATGTATGGAAAGGAAATATCTACGTAGATTAAATGGCGTGGGAAATGACTTCGAACGCAAGTGACATGTGTAAACCATGGCTCTCGTCTCCACGGACAATCGGCGTATAATGAAGCTTTCACAGTTGTATGTCGTGTTTATATGCAAGAGCTCGGGGATGGGACAGTTGGGTGCTTGGAGCTTGGAGCTCGGAGCTCGGGGATGGGTCAGTTGTGTGTTTTCGTCCGTGAGCTACTAGGGGCCACCTTGCATCCCCCCCCCCCCCACCTCCCACTACAGACCGAAACTATGTTTTTATGTGCTTTAGGACATGTCAACGTGTTAACAGTCGATAAACTGTGAGACTCACCACGCCTTTAATCACTTTGAAATTACCCATGTTGAACAATTTTGTGACAATAGGGGGTAGGGTTACAAGAATAGTCTTATCTTCCGTAATTATTATCCAAGCTTTATAATTATTCAGCATTGATTGCTGCATCGAATATTTACAAGATACTATCACTATTTGCTGGGTATGACGTCACACAGGGACCATACATACAGCTGTAGGAGTAGTAGCGAAAGCGGGCGTTTTGGGGGAACGTGAGGGTGTGCTTGAGCGATTGAGGGACCATTCTTGGTCCGAATGCGTCGTGTGAGGTGTCAAAGTGAAGCCCTCGGTATGTAGACCACGACTTGATCTCCACATGATCTGTGACGTAATTGGTGACATCATCAGTAGGAATAGTAGCCAAAGTAGGCATTTTGAGGGTGTGAAGGAAGGTTTTTGGGGTAGAGATGGACCATCCTTGGTCTAAATGGACCGTGTGGGGTGTCATCTTGTAACTCTCTGCATGTAGACGATGAATGGTATGGATTTTATTGGAAGTCGCATCGTGCTGCTCATGAGCAGTTGAGCAGTAGTAACAAAATATGTCATTTTGGGCGTGGGCAATGGCATGTTTGGGCAATCAAGGGACCCATGTTTGGTCCAAATGGACAGGTTGGGGTATCCTAGTGAAGCTTTTGTGGGATAGCCAGATAGGCGTGTTTTTTTATTGGAATTCAGACCAATCTGCGCATGCGCAGTTGGGGTGTAGTAAGTAAAGTGGCAATTCTATAGGTGCGCAGGGGTATATCTGAGAGATTGAGGTCTATATCTCATCCAAAAATGGAGTGTAGGGTGTCATCTTGAAGCTCTCGTGGTGTAGACCACGACTTGAGGAATTTTCATGTCATCTCTGACGTCATTGGTGACGTCATCAGTACGAGTGGTAACGAAAGCGGCCATTTTAGGGTTGCGTAGTGGTGTGTTTGAGAGACTGAGGGACCATTCTTGGTCCGAATGGGACGTGTGGGGTATCATATCGAAGATTTCGTGGAACAGCGTCCGACTGGTCCGGTGTGTCATAGAAGTAGGGGATATGGCTAGCATGCACAGACAGCAAATAGTGGAAAAAGGGCACTTGAATGGGGTTTTAGACTCGAGGTGGACCATTCGTGGTCCGAATGGTTTGTGTGGGGTTTCGTAGTGAAGGGCTCGTGGGGTAGCGTCGGATTGGACTGGTATCATCGCACGCATCCTGGTGTACCATATGCAGTACGGGATTTTGTGTACAGGGTGCACCACATGCCTGCGTTGACATCACTTTCTATCTCGAAGACCTCCAAGCTCCGACTCCAAGAGCTCCGAGAGCTCCGACTTCAAAAGCTCCGAGCCCCAAGTTCTCAACCGACCCATCCCAAAGCTCCGAGCTCTGTAGTTTCTCAAATGGCGGCTTCTGATTGGAAAAGAGCACTACACTACTGTCAGACTGCACATTTGCAGAACGATGATACTAGGCTACACACCAGTCCAATCCGACGCTACCCTACGAGCCCTTCGCTACGAAACCCCACACGACCCATTCCAGTGCCCCTTTTCCACTATTTGCTGTCTGCGCATGCTAGTCATATCCCATACTTCTATGACACACCGGACCAGTACTAGTCGGACGCTGTTCCATGAAAGCTTCGATTTGACACCCCACACGTCCCATTCGGACCAAGAATGGTCCCTCAGTTTCTAAGACACACCACTACGCACCCCTAAAATGGCCGCTTTCGTTACCACTCGTACTGATGACGTCACAGATGACATGGAAATCCCTCAAGTCGTGGTCTACACCAAGATGACACCCTACACTCTATCTTTGGATGAGGTATAAGACCTCAATCTCTCAGATATACCCCTGCGCACGTCCAGAATGACCACTTTGCTTACTACACCCCAACTGCACATGCGCAGATTGGCCTGAATTCCAATAAAAACACGCCTGTCTGACTATACCACGAAAGCTTCACTAGGGTACCCCAACCTGTCCATTTGGACCAAACATGGGTCCCTTGATTGCTCAAACATGTCATTGCTCACTCCCAAAATGACATATTTTGTTACTACTGCTCAATTGCGCATGAGTAGTCTACATGCAGAGAGTTACAAGATGACACTCCACACGGTCCATATAGATATAGACCAGGGATGGTCCATCTCTACCCAAAAAATCTTCCTTCGCATCCTCAAAATGCCTACTTTGGGTAGTACTCCTACTGATGACGTAACCAATGACGTCACAGATCATGTGGAGATCCCTCAAGTCGTGGTCAACATACCGAGGGCTTCACTTTGACACCTCACACGACGCATCTGGACCAGGAATGATCCCTCAACCGCTGAAGCACACCCTCACGCATCCCCAAAACGCCCGCTTTCGCTACTACTCTTACTGTTGTATATATGGTCCCTGTGTGACGTCATACCCAACCAATAGTGATAGTATCTTGTAAATATTCGATGAAGCAATCAATGCTGAGTAATATGTGACCAACATTATAACGATTGGATAATAATTATGGAAGATAAGACTATTCTTGTTACCCTACCCTCTATTGTCACAAAAATTGTACTTTTTAACACAGGGGTAATTTCAAAGAAATTAAAGGGTAGTGAGTTCCAGTTTATCGACTGTTAACAAGTTGTTTCTTATTTGACATGTCCTAAAGCACATAAAAAACATAGTTTCGGTCTGTAGTGCGGGTGTGCAAGGTGACCCCTAGTAGCTCACGGACTATTTGGAGCTCGGAGCTCGGGGATGGGACAGTCGGGAGATCAGAGATTGGGGATGGGGCAGTTGGGTGTTATGAGCTCGGAGTGTCTGCGCATGGGCGTCATATCCCTTACTTCCACGACACGCCAGACTTGTCAGGCGCTGTCCCACGAAAACTTCACTATCATACCACACACATCTCGTTCGGACCAAGAATGGTCCCTCAGTCCCTCAAACACGACCCTGCGCACCCCTAAAATAGCCGCTTTCGCTACAACTTGTACTGATGACGTCACCAATGACGACACAGATAATGTGGACATTCCTTAATTCCTGGTCTACACCACGAGAGCTTCAATTTGACACCCTACATGGCCTATTAGGACCACGGATGGTTCATCTCTACCCCAAAAATTCCATTGCAATGACACTTTTTACTGCACATGCGCAGAATGACGTCAGTTCCACCCCATTCCCATCCTTCAGTTTTGGTAATTTCAGTATTTTGTTTTTATATGTTTGTTCTTCTGCTCCAATAGAATCAGAAACGCCATTTTGGGTCCTTAATGGCAAAAGATATTTTGGTAACAGCGATTTTCGAATTCAGCGTACCCGAATTGTGTTAGATAGATTATTAGTTTACTTGTACGAAAGAATGCCTCAGGGCGTTAGAATTCTCGAAATCTCCAACTGTCTATGACTGATACAGAGCAGGTTGATCATAATAAAACAGGGAGATAATCCATTTCCCGCCTGGTTTATTATGGTGATTCGCATATAATGTATATTTGAAAATGGGAATCTAAAACGCTTGCCAAAAGTCTGGTTTAAGCGACATTATATGACACGTATAATGGACAAAAAAGGACAATCCGAATAGAAACTCCAAGTGTGCATATAGTATATAGACATGAAACAGTATACAAGTGCAGACCTTGAGCTTTGAAAGAAGCAGAAATGCTGTAAATAACTTCCTTGATATGCTGTACGAGAGTGGGTGGTTCAATAACAGGTGTGATTACAATATAATACAGTGTAAACTGTTATTTACTAGGAGAGATAATTTCCACTATCTTGTGAGCAAAATGAGAGAGACGGGAGTGTGAGAGCAAAACTCACGCTCTGAAATGTATCAGCAATCTATGATATGAAGTCGTTATACTCACTAGCATTTTCCGCTATTTCAACAGCGACCATGCATCGCTGATTTGGTTGGTAAATCATCCGCTCGTTTGCCACCCCTCACAGAATGGGCAGCTAGGTAATCCTCAGAATCCATCCCTTGCAGCAGGTCATTTGTCATTTTCCTGGCAGCCGTCTTTGAAACTCCATTTACCAGATATTGGGATACGGAAAACTGAAAATAATGTGAAACCCATGAAGAACTAAACAGCAAGTCCAATAAGATATTCCAGCTATTTGTATTAACTTTTTCTATTGACTCTACTCTCTTACATTGGCTTATGATTTGAATTGGTGTAACTGCCGATTATGAAGAATATTCATCATACAGTACTCGATTTGCAGCAAGCAGCTGAAATGGGTATAATTACCGCAATGCACCGAGACTAACGTTATGGAAAGTACCCCATGGTTAAAATATGGGACCAAATTTTGCAGTCTACATATTTCTTCACATTAACAGAAACCGCAGAAAACAAAATCAGTACTGCTACATCTAGGTACTGTAGAAATATACTTACAACACATATAAGGGAAGTGGGAAGAGGTGCCGACATACTGACAGAGCCACATGACTTCACAGTATAGTATTCCAGTTAACCTATTCTAAAGCACATACCAAGAATCTAACGATTCGTGATGTGTTGTATCTCAGTTACGCTTTTATTGTACCTGTTCACGGCCACACGGCCCCTAGCACCGGCATAGGCGGTATTAGATACAAATCTAGAGAGCTATAGGAGTGAGTGAGTGAGTAGGATTTAACGTCGTTTTCAACATTGTTTCAGTCATATCACGACGGTAGAGAGCTATAATGGAAATGATCTGACAACTCGTATATTGGTAATTGGTGAGCTGTTTCGCTGTGACAACTCGTACACTGGGAATCGGTGAGCTGTATCGTCGTCAGATGAAAATTACGGCATTTAACACAAAACACTAGTCTGTTAGGCCCGATGTCGACCCGGCATCAACTTCCCACAAATACCAAAGACCAAAAGGTCTGTACAGGGGCGGACCTCGGGGACGAAACGTCCACCAGCAGAACTGACACAGGTGTGCGAGCAAGCCATTAGTGCTGTTCGGTAAATGAGTGCATTTGTGTGAGATTAGCAATAGTTATTTAGCAAAAATAATATTAGCAATACATATTTATATGTACCATATAATCCTCTTCAGCCCCGGTGCATATAGTCCTCACTGGTTGACCCCACATCGGAGAACGTGTGGTAGGCACATCTTGGACCTGTCTTGTTGGCTTGGGAGACGGATGTTGCAGACTTGACGGTGGAGATGAAGATCTTGGTGGAGGAGATAGAGATCTTGGTCGGGGAGATGGAGATCGTGGCTGAAGATATGGAGATGTTGGCGGGGGACATGGAAGTCTTGGTGGGGGGCATGGAAATCGTGGCTTAGGAGATGGAGATCTTGGTGGTGGAGATGAAGATCTTAGTGGAGGAGATGAAGATCTTGTTGGGGAGATGGAGATAGTGGCTGATTAGATGGAGATGTTGATGGGGGATGGAGATCTTGGTGGAGGAGATGGAGATCTTGGTGGAGGAGATGAAGATCTTGTTGGGGAGATGGAGATAGTGGCTGATTAGATGGAGATGTTGATGGGGGATGGAGATCTTGGTGGAAGAGATGGAGATCTTGGTGGAGGAGATGAAGATCTTAGTGGAGGAGATGAAGATCTTGTTGGGGAGATGGAGATAGTGGCTGATTAGATGGAGATGGTGATGGGAGATGGAGATCTTGGTGGAAGAGATGGAGATCTTGGTGGAGGAGATGAAGATCTTAGTGGAGGAGATGAAGATCTTGTTGGGGAGATGGAGATAGTGGCTGATTAGATGGAGATGGTGATGGAGGATGGAGATCTTGGTGGAAGAGATGGAGATCTTGGTGGAGGAGATGAAGATCTTAGTGGAGGAGATGAAGATCTTGGTGGAGGAGATGGAGATCTTGGTGGAGGAGATGAAGATCTTAGTGGAGGAGATGAAGATCTTAGTGGAGGAGATGAAGATCTTAGTGGAGGAGATGAAGATCTTGGTGGAGGAGATGAAGATCTTAGTGGAGGAGATGAAGATCTTGTTGGGGAGATGGAGATAGTGGCTGATTAGATGGAGATGGTGATGAGGATGGAGATCTTGGTGGAAGAGATGGAGATCTTGGTGGAGGAGATGAAGATCTTAGTGGAGGAGATGAAGATCTTGTTGGGGAGATGGAGATAGTGGCTGATTAGATGGAGATGGTGATGGAGGATGGAGATCTTGGTGGAAGAGATGGAGATCTTGGTGGAGGAGATGAAGATCTTAGTGGAGGAGATGAAGATCTTGGTGGAGGAGATGGAGATCTTGGAGGAGGAGATGAAGATCTTAGTGGAAGAGATGAAGATCTTGGTGGAGGAGATGAAGATCTTAGTGGAGGAGATGAAGATCTTAGTGGAGGAGATGAAGATCTTGGTGGAGGAGATGAAGATCTTAGTGGAGGAGATGAAGATCTTGTTGGGGAGATGGAGATAGTGGCTGATTAGATGGAGATGGTGATGGAGGATGGAGATCTTGGTGGAAGAGATGGAGATCTTGGTGGAGGAGATGAAGATCTTAGTGGAGGAGATGAAGATCTTGTTGGGGAGATGGAGATAGTGGCTGATTAGATGGAGATGGTGATGGGGGATGGAGATCTTGGTGGAAGAGATGGAGATCTTGGTGGAGGAGATGAAGATCTTGGTGGAAGAGATGGAGATCTTGGTGGAGGAGATGAAGATCTTGGTGGAAGAGATGGAGATATTGGTGGAGGAGATGAAGATCTTGGTGGAAGAGATGGAGATCTTGGTGGAGGAGATGAAGATCTTGGTGGAAGAGATGGAGATATTGGTGGAGGAGATGAAGATCTTGGTGGAAGAGATGAAGATCTTAGTGGAGGAGATGAAGATCTTGTTGGGGAGATGGAGATATTGGTGGAGGAGAAGGAGATCGTTGCTGAGGAGATGGAGTTGTTGGCTGGAGAGATGGAGATAGTCTAGCTGGACGTGCCGCTCTGGTAGCAGACGAATTTGCCGATATCAAATTCGATAATTGCTCTACCACTGATGGAAGGCCTACGTTTAGAAAAACATAATAATATTGAAAAACGAAGAAGACACAAATCAGGATTGGTCACTGTAAGTCACCGAAATGAACTTAATTCGTCTCAAATAAATTATAATTAATATTTCCCATATGACATCATGCACAATTATTCCAAAAATAGTCTTTTCCTCATATCCTGAATATTGGCAAATTTCAGCAACATTAATGCAATAATGCAATAATTAAATAGTTACAGCTGTTTATAGCTACATGCTGAATCAGATTACAGAGAGAAATTGACAGTAATTTGGATTCCACAACAACAGGCCACACAAGATATAATTTATGATAATAACATGACAGAAAACTGTGGATACCAGGGATTCGTGGAGCCCCAAAAATGATTTGTTTGTCTCCTAGAGTTCTTTAACGGCATGTTTCAGACTAGTAATTTCCTTTTGAATATCGTCTGTGCCGTTAGTCGATTGTTCTTTCCCCGGTGCGCGTCTGTTTGCCTGAAAAAGAAGTAGTCCAATTATGACTCGAAGAATCATGGGAATGTTATATGGTCAAGCACTTTTGTGGTTTACTGAAAAGACCAGGAGTTATGGTATTGAGTACTGGTTGGCTCCGTTCATGATCAAATTCTAGTGACGGACTTAAATGTGATTCACAAACAAAACTTGTATGAAGGAAAATTTTGCCAAGGCATTCTTGTGCTGGAGTGCGACACATCAATCCTCATATAGTCAGGGCTGTTAGGGATTTTTTGGTTCACATTCTTCCAAAAGCGCCAAACTTGGCCCATATGCCGCTCATACCATACTATTTCGATTTTTGACGGGCGCCAAGACGGGCGAAATATTGGCGAAATTCAATATGGTCGCCACCCGGGTTAGAGGTCAATCGTTAGAAAGGGTTAGAAATATGAATAATAGCACTTTTTAGTGGTTTTGGGGGTCGGGGAATCTGAGTGTGATCTTATTTCAACGATTTGAGGTCAAGGTCACCCTTTAAGGCCACCCTAAAGGTCATTTTGGAGATAAATTCGCCATTATTAGTGGTTTTGGGGCAAGATATATAAACTGCCTCATTTTATTGGTTTCCGGGGTTGAGTAACTCGAATCTGGCTTTATTTTGGCGATTCGGGGCAATATTTCATTTGAGAGTCGCGATAGAGGTCATCCGAACCAGAGATCAACCAGAGGTCAATTGTAGGTAAAACACCAAAAGGGCTAGAATCACAAATAATACCAAAGGGGTTTGTGGAAATCGGAGAATACGATTCTGATCTTATTTTAAATATTTGAGGTCACCCCATTTTGGGTCAAAGGTCAAAGATCAACAGTTACCGCTAAGAACAATCGAATGAAGATTATTCAGGAACAAATTTTATTAAAATACTTCGGAAATTACATTTGCTGACAAAATGCTATACCTATGCCGCTACGCCGCTATGTGTATTCAAATGTTCGAAATACAATACAAAGACCGCTTTAGCAACAATATACCAATGATTATTAGTACCTTCTGGCTTGCTCACTCAAGAAACTGTGAAGTCGGGTTGCACCCAGTAAGGCTGTGGAAGAGGGGTAGTGCCAAGGATTTTGACGGACCGCGATCGGAACAAAGGATATATGGACTGGAATGTCACAATATTTGTTCCCAGTACCGAAGCCCACCAAGAGTTCCCAAAGACCGAGGGTCTCCAAAGACCGGACATCGCTGTCCATCGTGCGAACATAGGCTGTTGTATGACCCTCTTCCGTGGCATGCGCTAGATGCAGGAGGATCCTGTCGTCCGCCTCAGAATGGTTTCACGGTTGATTTACTGAGAGGTCACAACGCCTGTTGAAGAACAAGGACTCAAAACGGGTACACAGGAGGAGCTTTCCGCCCATGTCAGTCTTGGAGATCTGTATGCTGATGAATGAGAATGGCCCCTTTTTGTTCTCATTTTTTAAGAAGCCACTGATCCACTCATACTTCGAGATTTTAGGGTACCGTAAAAATTATTGTGGCATTCCAGTCCAGACCATATGTTCCTTGGCACTATCACTGTTTCACAGCTTAACAGGGTGCACGACGACTTCACAGTTTCTTGAATGTGGCAAAAAGACCGCTTGGTCAGCCTGTACAAGCATATCGGACCTCACCGACACACTAGTGGCTCTCACGCACGATCCTGACACTCTCGAGTCCGTGCATATGGAGCTTATATAAACGCTTCATTGTACTAATGTACAGCAAGGGATGTGGTGCAGCCGGTGTCAGTGAGGCCAAGCATCACCTCTTCACCACTGCAACCAGATCGCTGGAAAACATCCCACCTCCCAGCCGCGCTGTTGCAGCATATGAAGCGAGCGCTACTGCAAGCGAGTTTCTGCTGGAGTCAAGTCACTTCAATCCATCAGGAAATCCTTGACTTCAGTGAGTGGAGCTGGTACAAAGCTTGCATCCGTACATGGCAACCGCTATGGACCACTCTTAGCGACATTTCTATGGCATATGCCATTGTCATGCACTGCGCCTGACTCAAGGCATGCAAAGGAAAGTGCAAATGCAACTGTGCCGATGTCCGATACACGACCCTCTGCAAATGCGAAGGCGGGTGCGTTAATAACGAGGGCGGTGATGACTAGTATTACTTATTGCTGGCATCATAGAGGGCAAGCCAGAAAGCATAGGTAGTAAAAGTAGTCATTGGTATAATGTTGCTAAAGCGGTCTTTGTGTTTTGAACATTTAAATGCACATAGCGGCGTATCGGCATAGTTATAGCATTTTGTCAGCAGATGTAATCCTTGAAGTATTTTAATAATATTTGTTCCTGAATGATCTTGTTTCGATTGTTTTTAGTAGCAACTGTTGATCTTTGACCTTTAATCCCAAATGAGGTGACCATGACCTCAAATCGTCAAAATAAGGTCAGAATCTAATTCTCCGATGCCACAAATCCCTATGGTATTATTTGTGATTCTAGCAATTTTGGTGTTTCCTATAATTGACCTCTGGTTGATCTCTGGTTCGGGTGACCTCTATCGTGAACCTCACATGCAATATTGCCTCAAGTCGTCAAAATATGACCAGATTCGGGTTACTCAACCCCGAAAATCGATAAAATGAGGAAGTTTGTATATCTCGACTAAAAACCACTAAAAATGGCGAATTTGACCCCAAAACGACCTTTAAGGTGACCTTGACCTCAATTCGTTGATCAGAATCAGATTCCCCGACACCGAAAACCACTAAAAAGTTATATTATTCATGATTCTAGCCATTTTGGTTTTTTTAAATACGATTGACCACTAACCCGGGTGGTGGCCATATTGAATTTCGCCAATATGGCGGCCCCCGGGGCCACTACCTTGACGCCCGTCAAAAATCGAAAAGGTATTGAATGGGCGACATATGGGCCAAATTTGGTGCTGTTGGAAGAATCTGAACCAAACAGTCTCTTTTATGCCCTAACATCCCGGACTAATATGAGATGTACAAACATCACATAAGACAAATTGTGTTCAACAGCAAGGACATCTCCAAAACTGTTAACAAAGTCAATCAATCTGAATTTCAAGATAAAAAATGCCGATATTTTAATGTCATCTACCAATGATGGATTGTCTCCTAGTGAGATGAGAGAGTGGCTGGATGATTGCATTGTGGCACTTCAGGCATTACAAGGCTTCGTGGGGGGGGGGGCACTCAAATAGCCGCATGGACCTCCTTCGGATCACTCCATAGAGAGACTTTCTCAGTGATAAAAGTAGAGAAACTACAACGTGGGGTGACATAGCCTGCAAGATCTATGACGTTACGTTTCGTAACTTGTGTCTAATTCCCTTAACCCGGGGCTAGGGGCCGTAGGAACCCATGTACTTCAAGATCCTCATGGTACTCATATGAACAGTCACAATCAAAGCGTGAATGAGATACACCATTCTTTAGATGACGAATTTACAACGAATATTATGGATTAAGAATACTGATCAGCGATACGGATTTGATATTTTTGGAACACCATGATGTCTTGCCGGCATCAATGTAAACTGTTGACCGCTTCTCTCTTGCAGGAAACAAGCCTATGTGTATGTATACTATGATTGTCTTTTTGAATTTGGTGCTAATACTGTTATATGGAATATGAAATAGGTCTTTGGATTATGGACGCGGATATTCTCTAATGGACGACGGCTGGATTATGAATGACGGACTAGACGCTTGTAATTACAACGTGCCAGCGAGGCAACGGAAAAATCACGACGATACCATCGCACTCAGATAAATAGGCGAGCTAACGCAGGTGAGTTCCAGATAGGTGATTCTGTAGTAGTCAAATTCGAAGAGCGGATTAAACTTACATTCCATCGTGACCCCCAGTATGAGATAACCCGGATAAATGGCCCAGTTACACATATCTGTCACTCCCGATCAGAGAAGCGAAAAGTGGTTAATATCAGTAAGTTGTGCGTCGTTGATCCCCAAATCGTTTGGGATGGGTTGGTTCCTTGACCCATACGCAGTCATCCTCTTGGACTCAGCGTAGCCTGGTTCAGGCCGAACAACAGTAAGACAGTCACCCGGCTCCTCCACTCTTTGTGAAACGGCCTCCACAAGAATCACTATGCCTGTGGCTTGTCATGGGGACGACGTCCTTCATAATACACAAATCAGGTGGGTGACACCCCAGATCCGTCAGAGCCAATGGATGTCCAGATAGTGGATTATCCTAGCGAGGGTCTTGGGCTAATGAATGAAGAGATAGAGGACAATGAATGTGATGGATCGGATCTGACAGACGACTGTCTGCCAACTACTCACCGTAACTTTCTGTGCAAGCGCAAACCACCCTGGTGTTATGTATAGTAAGAAACTCCGTACGTGCACATTTCGCTTCCAATCATTATAAAGTCAGGATGTGGATCTTTTTGATCATCATATTTGGCACAGCATGCGCAGAGCCGCGTATAGCAAGCCTTTCCGCGGTCGACCAATATCTCTCGTCAAAGCAGAGTGGTCTGTGGTAGTTACGATCACAGCCCCAGATTTACCTCCGATATTCCTTCAACCTGTAATGGAATTCGAGACGGCCATTAATGCATCTGTACGAGAGGACCAAATTCACCGTGATGATATAGTTAGTTGGTATATTCGCCGAACCATTCAGCAACTTACTATGGTTCATTCCGTTGAAACTGATGGTAGGCAACGAAGAGGATTAATGAATTTTGTAGGCGAAGGGACTCCCTTTGCCTTTGGGCTCGCCACGTCACATGAGGTCGATGACCTGCGCCGAATAATCCAATCAGCACGAGCAGAAACGAAATCAATTGTTCGCTATTCTAATGAACTAACCTCACATGTCAACAAATCCTTTGATGAAATAGGGGTCAATCCTGACCAACTAAACAGATTGTCTGCTACCGTTGCTAATATTACTCAATATATTGATATTCTTGTTGATGATGACAATGAAGCTCGGATTGAACGACAACGACTCATATTGCAACTACGTTTCGGGCATGTCGTTGACGCATTAGAATTGACATTGCAATCTTTTGCGGAGGCTCAGTTGCACTACCGACACCAAGTGACTTCTTTGGAGTTAGGCCGTCTAACGGAGGATTTGTTTCCACCCTTGCAACTTCGAGCGATGCAACAGCTCCTACCGGTGGGTGTTCGTCTCATTTTTCCATACAAATGGTATTACCGCAATGTATTGGTGCGTCCAGTTTGGAACAAGGAAACACTTTCCTACGCGGCCACTTTCCCATTGATCGACGATGGCGCTTACGTTGAATATGGTTTGCAGTCCTGGGATATGCCTTTGTCTTTGCGGCGGGTCATATTGGACTGGACACAGAAACTGGATGGTATTTTGTCCCGACCCGGTGTGTGAGACATTCTCCTCGAGTATGATATGGTAGTGCGCAAATGCAACAAGAATGCACTGCATTATGAGTGTGTTAACGAATAGTTCTAATACCGCTTGCATGGCGCGATTATTGCAAATTAATGATTCTTCAAGCAAATTTTTTAAGCTCTCCATTAGTCAATTTGTGTTGGAAACATTTGGTGAAGATGTGTCCATGCATTGTGCCGCACGGCCCGCTGAAGTCCATTCATTAACTGACGGTGTTTACCTGCTCCATCCCGGTAAGTGTGTTTTTACTGGTGTGTACTGGAAAGTAGTCTGCTACTCTCTATTCTAAAGAATTCTCATTTCTTGCAGATAGGGTTCAAATGCCTAACCTTGCTATTCCCAGACTCTTGAATGTTACCAGAATTATTGCCCGTTTGAATGCCACTCCTTGGCAGGCATTGAGTAAGGTGGTGCATGTTCCCTTGCAGCCGTTAGCTGACCTTGACGATATGATAATTGACGTGTCAGTGAATGACATTTTGACATATATTTCTTTTACCATGATTTTGCTGGGTACCCTTGTCGCGATTTTGTATATCTTTTGTACACGTTATCATCTGTATAAAAATTGTTCTCACTTTTGTTCGCGGACCTTCAATGTACGTCAGCCTGTTCCTCCAGGTGACATTGCAACGCATGACCTGCCACTGGACAGTATCCTCCTTTATAATGTTTTTGTTTTTGTTTCTTTCTTCACCCTTGCCAGTGGGTGTGCGTTTTCCGGCCAGAAACGTACTCTCACTTGAGGTCAAATTCTGGTGTATTGGTTACTGCGGAATTGATCACTCATGCAATCTCTAGCACCATTTCTTCCCCTCTTCTTATTGTGTTTCTCATTTGTTTATTTTTGTTTAACTGTTTTGACATTTTGATGTATTTAAATGCTGTTCTACATGTATTTTGTTTTGTTTTGGTGAACTATTTTGGACTCGCAGCTGTACTCGAGTGAGTTTCCAGCAATTGTTTTGATTTTGTGTACTGTTTTGGTACATGATTTTGACTTCGCGACTAATGTGCTTGGATTGTATGCAGGCAATTGTTTTGTTCATACTTGACATGTGTACACTTGCGGTTTGACTGGCAAGTTGTATCACACACCTGGAGTATTTGCGTTTACAAATTTTGCTAAATATGGAATTATGACCCTACGCTATCCACATGAACTCTGGTTATTGGACAATGATTCAAGGTATTTAACTGATAACGAACCAACTTATACATATGGACTATGAACATTTCTCCTTTGAGATGAATGAACTTTCTCTGATAGTGTTATCCATCTTCCATTTCTGGGGATGTGTGAAATATGGAATTTCTTAGCCACCATACAATTACGTAAGGTTCGACTTTTTCAGTCACCAATTTTATATAATTTGTGTGCATGGAAATTAAATATATTATGATGTGTTCTGATTTTAAGTTCTGTTTGTTTTGACAAAACTATTTCAGAGATTCCATTTCATGACCTTGTAGGTCAGGTTTTTGTAGAACATAAACAGTTATATAACTTTAATTTTTTGGAGTTAATATGCAGAATGGTTATGTGATTGCACTTTGTAAACCCGAATATGATGTGCATGTTTGGAAAATGAGACAGATAGCCGAACGGGAAGTCACAACTGAAGATTTGACGAGTCGGCTTGACCCTATAATATACTAGAATTGTATATATAGAAATGATCGATGTGTACAGGCAGACTAAAACCTCAATTTTACGCGAAACATCGTCTCTAAGTAGTGTATACTCTCGCAATAAATCAGGACTGTAGATAGAAAACTGTCTATATATACCGACAGACGGAAATCGCCATCACTTTGTACGTCGGCTTTTGAGGCAGGCGTCTATAAATAGAACCTCAACAACAACAACATAGGAATACATGTGTAAAACGAAAATTGGTATGTGCTTGAATCAAGAATGATCCCTATACTGGTAGTATGAGCCTCTGAGATGGGGATGGGGAATTGATGCTTCACTAAGTAGAGGCATACAGTACATGCCCTCTGGAGGAACAAGACACAAGATTTGTTCTACCCACGGGTGAAATCCAGTGTGTCAGACTCGGAGGAGAGGGTGGGGTCGGGTTGAGGCAGAAACCCCTGAACCCAGTACAATAGAGGACGAAAATGAGTTATGTTTGTGGCATCTTTACATATTATTTTCGAACTCAACACATTCCGTCAAAATGCACCAGAACTCTCTATTTTGCTAAATTTAAACCGAAAAGGATGTCCGTTCAAACACGAATGTCTCCATTCCAGATCCAACACAAAAAACCCATCACAGTTCTAGATCAGGATTTTGTGTTGTGGTAGGTGAGTTGATAACAATACATTTCGGTGCAATATAAATCAACCGATTACTCTTCATAATCTTGTTAATTGTGACAGAGACATTTCTAGAAATTTCGATAAAAATTACAGTTTATCAAATGAAAAGGATGCGCACATTTTCAAAGTATGTTTCGCGAGCCTACAAAGTTTCAAGGGTCTTCAGTAACAAACCTGCAAAGTTTCAGGAACATCCACTCAGAATTACTTGATTATACATTTACTTGAGTGCAATTGGCACAGTGTAACTGATGGCGAAAATGTGTCCAAACCATCATAAATTTGACAAAAATTAATTAAGATTTGATTTCACAAATAGCAGGGGCACGACTAAGAAGCATGTTTAATAAGCCTGCGAAGTTAAAAACAGCCAGCCAAAGCTCTAGCACTAGTTGATTATACAATTTAGATGTGACAGATGTATACGTTTCATTTCAAATTACAAGCGTCTAGTCCGTCATTCATAATTCAGCCGTAGTTCATTAGAGAATATCCGCGTCCATAATCCAAAGACCTATTCCATATTCCATATAACAGTATTAGCACCAATTTCAATGATGCCGGCAAGACATCATGATGTTCCAAAAATATCAAATCCGTATCGCTGATCAGTATTCTTAATCCATAATATTTGTTATAAAGTCGTCATCTAAAGAATGATGTATCTCAGTCACGCTTTGAATGTGACTGTTCATATGAGTACCATGATGATCTTGAAGTACATGGGTTCATGAAAAACTGTTCTCTCTGTTCACTTCAATCTGAAACGTCTACAGTTGTCAAATGTCGGAAATATGCTGTCAAAATGTGCCAGAACTCGCCATTTCACATCTAGATCTAAACAATCTTCTGGAGACCTCCACATAAAACTACGAAAGGCGCCCCCTCGACTCTCGCCTTAAGTTCTAGGATAATAGCCCCCTCCCCCAATCGGAAAATGCTTCTGAAATGTCTGTTTGTGCATTGCGTACAGTATCCGTAGAGTAATATTCAAAACAAATGACATAAATGTATAATATACCAAGAACTGAATATCAAACATACTTTGTTGACACAAGTGGTCTAGTCATCTTGTGTGAAAGTGCATTATGTAAAAAAACAACTACTTCTGTTTTAATGCCATGCAGAGTCAACACAGAGGCAAACAAATTTACTTGCCAATACACACATTTATATATGCCAGAAGCACCATTGTTCTTTGAATCATTTGTCGTCCATATCTGTCGTCTATAATGGCACATAATCATGAACAAATGTCACAAAAGTACATGATGAGGCACATGGACTTTAACCCATAACACCTCAATAGAGATATTGAAATTTCGATTATTCATATAATTGGCCACTTGGTGTTTCCTAAAAAATTATGGTCATCAGAAACCCCAAAACAATCAATCAAACTTTCATTATGCCTTAATATAACCATCACATATTTTTGTCCAAGATTATCATATTATGTACATACTTCAGTACTCAAGTATATTTCATAAGAATAGCATTAGTCTAATTGCGTGCATATCCAAATACTGATCAACATTGAATGGCCTGTAGCTTTATTGACACCAGCTGATAAAAGGTACTCTTAGAGCAATGTGTAACATTTGGTCAATCATAACCAAGGGTCCATGTACCTGAACAAGAAGGAGGCAATCATTATCTACATAAGGCAATAGGCTTAGAGATCGTAACTGTGAAATGTCATATTTGTACATGTTCAACTTGTAATTTCAGCATCAAATTAAGAAGGTAAAAAAAACTAATTCTATTTCGGAAAGGAAATGAATTAACCCTATCTGGCCTGGGCGTTTTGGGTCTTGTTTTCCCATGATCCTCTGTTCAGGGGGTTATGGAAATAGACTCCAAATCACCCCAATATGATAAACTATAAATTACAAGCGTCTGGTCCGTCATTCATAATTCAGCCGTCGTCCATTAGAGAATATCCGCGTCCATAATCCAAAGACCTATTCCATATTCCATATAACAGTATTAGCACCAAATTCAAAAGACAATCATAGTATACATAAACATAGACTTGTTTCCTGCAAGAGAGAAGCGGTCAACAGTTTTCAATGATGCCGGCAAGACATCATGATGTTCCAAAAATATCAAATCCGTATCGCTGATCAGTATTCTTAATCCATAATATTCGTTGTAAAGTCGTCACCGAAAGAATGATGTATATCAGTCACGCTTTGATTGTGCCTGTTCATATGACTACCATGAGGATATTGAAATACATGGGTTCCTACGGCCCCTAGCCCCGGGTTAAGTGGAATTAGACACAAGTTACGGAACGTAACGCCATAGATCTTGCACGCTACGCTTGTATTTTGCTATCAGCATGCGATATGTATCGCCAAATTTGAGAAACTTTGAGTGGAGACGTTTGGTGGTGTAGCCGTGTTTTATAAGTTCCTGCAACAATGTTTTGTGACGTTGATTAAATTCGTGACATTTAACACAGGTTCTAGCAAATGCTACTAGGCGTATGCAGGTCCCACTGGAATATTACTGTCCAGAAAGGGATAGTTTACGATGTCGAAATTGTCGCGGAGTTTCAGCTCTCCATTTTTTGTCGTTCCGGAGATAGCGCAGAAAGTTTGGTTTTGTAGCCATTTCGGCACCCCCCCCCCCCCTCCGGCCAGGTAGGGTTAAAGCTTCATTCATATCCTACTCAGTCCAACGACTTGGAATACATGATCATTTAATTCCTCTCTGTTGAAATAGATCCCTTTCGAGTGCCCAAAATGGTGCCATTGGTGCCCTAACACCACCAAAACCTTTTCAGCTCTGTGTTTGTTCTACAAGATTAATATACACAAATTTCCTCAAAATCGAACAAGCCATCGGAAAATAATCGTGTTAGAAAGGTTTATACGGTTCATGACTACAGCGCCATCTACTGATCATATGAAAACATGAAAACACAACCAGGCAAATTCCCTAGATCTGGGAAGATACCTAACAAACTTTGACCCAAGAATCTTCAACGTTTCAGAGAAAAGGATGTTTCAAATGGTGATGTCGTAAGTGACACATTCAACGGCCACTAGATCGCAATGAAAATCAATTACAACTTTTGATATATCACACTTAAGTTCGGCAACCCGGAATACACTAATATATAGCTATCTCTATTCAAAAGTGTCAGTTTTTTTATTTTCTGAGAAAAATCACATTTGAGTTCCCAAAATCGTGCCCTCGGGGTCATGATAACAACACCGAAACCTGTTCAGCTCTGTTCTTCCGAATTAGGAGAGTAAAGCCACAGCTGCAGTCAAATCCCTACGCAACAAACATGACGGAAAACCACAGGCATTGATTATGTTGAAATGAGTACAACAACACACATGCGTGGTGTGGCTGGATTGCTCATTGCAGGTTAATTTATCCTTGAAATTTGGTGTAATCTTATATAAAGTATATCAGCGGATGGGCGTCTGGAGATCTCTATCCAATTCAAGGCAGCCCAAAGTGAACCGTATTGCAGCGAAAATCTTCTGTAACTTTGATTTCCATTCACATTAATTTACAAATATTATGTTTATCTGTTAAATTACTAAGGCGGGAAGTTATACGATGCATGTAATATTCCGCCTCCTCCGCATTATACCGCTTTCCATGAAAATTTTCTCGCGTCATGCCTGGTTTAGTTTGTCGTATAATTATGTTAGCGCATATATAGTTTCTCGTGTGGATTTCGCTACGTGTCCCGTACCTCGCATCCTCCCGTGCTTCTTCTCTTGTCCCTCACATAGTACCTCGCATCCTCCCGTCCATCTTCTCTTGTCCCTCGCATAGCACCTCGCATCTTTTCTCGTCCCTCGCGTAGTATCTCACTTCGTTCTGTAACGCCTGTTATAATTTGTGTCGGCTTGTACGAGCTATCTGCCCGGTGAGGACTATCTAGCGAGGTCCTGTGAGTTCGTGTCGTGAAATACGAAGGAAAGTGGACGAGTGTGTTTGTGCCGAGTCGGTTAGCGTGGCCCAATAAGTTCATGTCGTGTATCATGAAGGGCAGTGTGATGTTCTTGACCAACGATGCTGACTAACCGAATTATTCTGTGTGTCAACGACTGAAAGTTTTCCTGCTGGTGTGAGTTTACGTACAGGACTGTTCACCGCCTTCCATTTGCGAGTACGCACTCTAGTATAATGAGGTAATGAACTCTGCTGAACTGAATCAAGTTATGCCCGTGCACTGAAGCAACATTTGAATGTACTCCGACTGGCTTTGTGTGTATTTAAGTGCGGCTGATAGTTCCAACAACGGGGCACTCAGGACACACGGCGTTGCAGTGACCAGTGCAATGGACTTTGGTAGGCCTGATTAGTTGTAAAGTAAAGTCTGGGCAGTGGTTTAGTCGTGGTTTTGTTTCCGGAGGTGAGTTCAGATTTGTTCTTGTGGTCATGATTTTGGCAGCTTTTCTCATGATTCGCTAATAGAAGCAACCCATCTGAACCGTAAACCCCAGAGTTTACATTCTCTGAAACATGCTTTCTATTTTCTAACGAACCTGTGCCGTCTTATTCTGGTAATAATGGGCGGCCGCTACATTGGCGCTGCGAGCTTCTATCCTAGTTAAGATGGTAGAATATCTGTTTTTCTGGTTGAAGATATTGAAAGGGTTGCACATGTGCAGGCAACACTCTAAATTATTGTACACACTAAATTAGTGTGTAGGACACGAACAACAAGGCGTATGTATATAAGCGGCAAACGAATTTTTATCGTGAGAGTATCTACGTATGGTGTGTACTGTCGGAATATATTTATTGATTTTATTTCCCTTTTTCTGTGGTGAACAATATATTTGTTGAAATATTGTGAAATTGCCTGGACGTTAAAAAAAAAATGGCTGTGGGTGGGGTAGATGCTGAAGTAGAGTTTCAAGGGAGAAATAAAACAATTACAGAAAACGTAGCCGATATGGAGCGAGGTAATGCACGCGAGTTAACAGATGCGCACGAATTAGCCTTCCACCTCCAGATTTAGGACGATTCCATCGAAATTTGCCAGCGGTAACGCATCCTACTCGGAATATGCAAAGATCAAATTTAGATAAGACTGCCGAAAAGCCAATCGTTCTCCCGGGTTGTTTTGAGGGGAAGAGGGACGACAACTGGGAGGAATGGTTTGGCTTATTCGAAGTTCATGCCGAGTTAAATGGCTGGAATGATAATCACAAAGCACAATTTCTGGCCACTAGATTGAGAGGCTTTGCTCGTCGGGTATAGTTGGATATGCTGATACTGGTAAGATACTAGGTATTGTGACCTCGTACAGCAATAACAAGATCAATTTTCTCCCCGTGGTCGTGTAGAACTACACAAACCAGAGTTTTGGTCGAGACGTAGCCAAAAGGATGAGAGTATTGTTGTCTTTGCCAGCGATCTCCGCAGATTGGGCCGTTTAGTATATCCCATTCTACCTATGCCTGTTGTTTATGATCTGTGTTAGGAACAGTTTATTAATTCACTGGCTAAGCGGGAATTACGAATGAAGTTACGTCACCAGGATTTCACAGATCTCGACCAGGTAATTCGATATGCAATCAAGTGGGAGTCAATTGATACAGCAGATCAAGCCGAAAATAAATCTTGTTCAATGATAAAGGTGGGCGAGGAGTCCGAAGGGGAGGACAAGTTCCAACAATTGTTGGAAACTGTGAATCAATTGCATGCTGGTCTCCTCCGAATTCAGGTTGACCAAATAAACAAGAAATTGGATGGTTAAGCCGCCTGCTAATCAAACGCATGACGTGGTAAGCGTACTCCTCGCAAATGTGTGAATCGCAGCATCACCTTCGCCGGAATTGTCCGAATATCTCCTAAGGTAATGACCATTTAAACTGAGCTAGACAACTGATTTATCTAGGCCTGGGATTGCAGTGAATGTTGGGGTGAATAATGGGTTTGAGGCGCAGTTATATGTAACCGGAAAGGTAGGAAATGTTCCTACGCGCATGTTGGTCGATACGGGTTCAGCGGTTACCCTACTGGATGAGTGCGTCTACCGAAATTTGCTGAACCCGCCCGAATTAACCCATTATGACCAGTTGGTAAGTGCAGTGAATGGGGAAACTTTATCTGTGTTGGGTAAGATTACTGTCCCCTTGCAATTAGGCAATGATCAATACGAGGTAGCCATGCTTGTAGTCTCCGGATTTGGCTTTTCTGTGTTACTCGGAGTTGACGTCATGACCTCTGTTGGCATGATAATATACCTTAAGCGCAATCGACTATGTTTTGACGGCGGATCCATATCGTTAGAATGTAGTAGAGAGTGCGCTGCAGTTATGATGCGCAGCTCAGAAACGGTTTTGATAGAGCCGAACTCTGAATCGGTATTTTCCACCTATCTTGAACATGATGTCCCTGGGCTTGCTAACGGTTTCGTTGAAAGGTCAGACTTATTGGGAAAATGCAGCGGATTACTATGTTCCGCTCCATGGCTTTCGGGTTAACAAAGGCTCCCGCCACATTTCAAAGGTTAATGATTTGTGTACTTGCTGGTTTGAATTGGCGGACGTCACTTGTTTAATGACGTCATAATTTTCAGCCGTGGATTTGACTTCGCAGTACCATAAGTTTTTCAAGGATTTTGCTATGCTGGCCATACCTGACGGAGAAAAATGGCTGAGGCAGAACGTAATTATTGCGTTACGCGTAGGGAGTACTGGTCGAGTACGTCAAATATTTTCGTCCATATTTGTACGGTCGCCCATTCGTGGTACGCTCTGTTCATAATTCGTTGCGCTGGCTTACGATCTTTAAGGATTACAACGCATATAAGGGAAGAGGGAAGAGGTGCCGACATACTGACAAACCCACATGATCTCACAGTATAGTCTTCTGGTTAACTTATCCTAAAGATGTAAATTGGCAATCTTGGAAGGACCTTTTTTAACAGCTATTGATAAATTCATTCCTAAATGTGAAGTGAAAGACTCAAATTCCCCATCATGGGTTGATTCAGAATTAAAACGTATGAGTAATAAAGTCCAAACGGCCAGGAGGAAAACCAAGAAAGTAAACAGTTCATCGGCCTGGGCTAAATTTAGAAAGCTTCGAAATTCATTGAAAAAAAATTGTACCTTCAAATATAATGAGTATATAAATTCAATCGGGGACACTATTGCTGGTAACCCAAAACGGTTCTGGGGTTTTTTCAAGTCTAAGACGAAGTCAAAGAGCATTCCCAATGTTGTTCATTTCAAAGACAGGTCAGCTTCTACGCCGTCGTTGAGGGCGGGTTTATTTATTGACCATTTCAACTCTGTGTTCACACCAAGAGTTAACAATAGATCACTTCATGACATCTCGAAATTCGAACACGCCGAATTAGGTGATTTGCACATTCAGGTATCCGATGTTTATGAAGTATTACGTAACTTAGACGAACACAAATCATGTGGCCCGGATGAAATACCTGCCCGAATTTTAAAAGAATGTGCCAATGAAATTGCTCCCTCCCTCTGTTATTTTTATAACAAATCTCTTCGGACAGGCTCCATTCCAGATGAATGGCGTTCAGCGAATGTTGTTCCCATTCATAAAAAAATTAGACAAAAGCGATATAGAAAATTACCGTCCTGTATCCCTCCTTTGTATTTGTAGTAAAGTTTTGGAGAGGTGCGTTGTCAACCGTATATACAATGTGATTGAGCCAAAGATATGTAAATTACAACACGGGTTTGTAAAGGGTCGTTCAACCAGTACTCAATTAACTCAACTATTACATACGGTTGGTCTCGCTTTAGACAATTCAGGCCAAGTCGATATTTTATATCTCGACTTTTCCAAAGCTTTCGACTCTGTGCCTCACGACCTAAACAAATTACAAATGTTTGGATTTCATGGTAGTCTTTTACACTGGTTTACTAGTTACTTACATGACCGTAAACAACGTGTTGTAATCGATGGCTCTTTTTCCGCTTGGTGTGACGTGATATCTGGCGTCCCACAAGGATCTGGGACCATTGATGTTTTTAATGTATGTAAACGATCTGCCAGAATGCGTCAGTGAAAATACTATTTTAGCTCTGTTTGCCGACGACGCTAAGTGTATAAGACACGTCACTAATTTAAATGACTGTGCAGAGCTCCAGAATGATATTGACAGTTTGCTACGATGGAGCTCTGTATGGGACATGAAGTTTAATGCTGAGAAATGCAAGCTTCTAAGAGTCACTAGGAAGCGTAACATTATTAACTTCACCTATTTCATGAATAATGCTGAACTGGACAAGGTAGAATCAATGAACGACCTTGGTGTTATTGTTAGTTCTCGCTTTACTTGGTCCCAACATACAAATGTTATTGTGGCTAAAGCCAATCGTATGTTGGGTCTTGTAAAGAGAACCTGTGGTCATGACATCTCTACGAGGACAAAACTTCTGTTATATAAGTCTCTTGTTCGTAGCACGTTGGAGTATTCCACAGTATCGTGGAGTACTCCCAACAGAAATTTATTATCGCAACTCGAAGGTGTCCAGAGACGTGCTACCAAATACATTTTAGGCTATAGGCAATGCTGTGATATGTCATACAAAGAACGTTTAGAATCTTTATTTTTGGGTCATTCTCACGGAAAGGCACATTTTCCCATCCTTCTTCCGTACTAGGACGAC
Organism: Hanleya hanleyi; assembly: GCA_036873755.1. Taxonomy (NCBI): domain Eukaryota; kingdom Metazoa; phylum Mollusca; class Polyplacophora; order Lepidopleurida; family Hanleyidae; genus Hanleya; species Hanleya hanleyi. The sequence continues at coordinate 44,438 of JAVTVY010031051.1, read as the reverse complement.
CGGTGCAGACCAAGGCCCATTGGATGGCTCGATGACTCCCCGCTTCAGCATGTCTTCGACCTGGTCATCTATTATTTCACGAGCATGAAGGGGTGGACGTCGTGGGGGAATCCGGATCGGGGGCGCATTCCCTGTCTTGATGTGATGTTGCACCATCGTTGTTCGCCCCAAATCACTGTCATCCTTGGCGAACAAGTGGGTGAAACGAGTGACAAGGTCTTCTACAGCCAAAGCTCGCTCGACTTCCCGTAGGCCCGTAGATGCTGTGGACATCTTGGGGTTGGCACCGTTGCTTCACCAGAGGCTGGACTACTCTGGTTCAGAGGCTCTGCAGTAAGTGGAGCTGAATTATCCACTACCTCCACTTCAGTCAGACTATCACACAGGGTGCCGGCTTGTATTATGGCAGGGTCAGTGGACAAGTTAAGGAACCGCAGGGTAACTTCATGGTCACGGTCAACTTCGGCCAGGGATCTGGCCACCATGGTTCCGGTCTTCTGTGTGAACTCAGTAATATTTTCCACCATTCCGACCTCTCCCGGTAGGGCACCTCGGACTGTCCCCGTCACCACTGCCTCAGCTCCAGCTGGTATAGTAAAAGTCTCCGTTACGGACACCCGATGGCATTCGTGGCTCCCCACGACCTCACACTGGACATATCGGCCGCCATACTTCACCCGGTGCTTTACCGCCATACTTCACCCGTATCAGTCGCAGTACAGTGGGTACTCAGGAAATCATAACCAAGGAGGGCATCCACTGTCAATGATCCAACAATCATCGTTTGAGTCCGGGTAGTCCCATCTATAGTGATCTTAAAGTCTGCTTCACCTTGTAGTGGCATAGATGTACCATCAGCCATACGAATGGACGCAAAGGAGGGACTTCTCAATGCCGGCCTAAGTCGGGGACTTAGCTGGTTGTACACCCGCACGTTCAGAAGAGAAACTGATGCACCTGTGTCGATGCAGCACCACAATCCTACGGATCCCATCTTGGCTGGGAGATACAATCCGGCCTCACCAGAGTTATTCACCGTAGGAGGTTTCGGTGGAGGTTTCGGTTGTCCTGCGGTGGATGATCATCTGGCCTGCGCAACTCTGGACAGTACGCACGGTAATGCCCGTCTTTTCCGCATGACAAGCATCCTGATGTTCGATCATGGCTGCCGTATGGTTGTCCTCGCCCCCGTCCATGCCCCCATCTTGACTGATACCGTTGTGGCCATTGCTGTCTCTGTGGTTCACTGTTCCGCTGAATCGTCTCCTTTAACATCTTGTTTTCTTCTCTTAACCTTTGATTCTCCGTTTCATCCTCTTCGGTGGATGCGGTTGCCTCGTCATCCTTCTCCATGGCTGTTGACTTGGCCGTCGCCCAGGGTTTCCGACGCTGGGAGATCTTGAATGCTTCCAGCTCCACGGCCGCATGTACCGCCGCATCCAAGGTTTTAGGTCTTGTCTGCCAGACTTGAAATCTCATCTCATCACTGATGGCATTCAGGAACTGATCCTTGGCTAGGGTATCCTGAATGTCGTCTCCGGCATCAGGATAACCCAGCTGTGTCAGGCGGATCAATGCCTGAGCGAGGCCCGGAAGATCTTCATCCCTCTCGCGGTGTCTAGACTTCAGTTGCGACTTGTACAGGTCCATCTGATTCGGGGGGGGGCAAAGCGCTTCTCCAAGGCTTCCTTCAGATGGTCGTAGTCGGTACTGCCCGGTGCAGACTTAAGGCTGGTCAATACTTGTTGTGCTGACCCGCGTAAAGCGACGGCCAGGTATTGACCCTGTTGTTGATACGTCCACCCATTGTTCACGGCGCAGTGCCCGAAGTGAGCCAAATAATCTCGCCATGGCGTGGTACCATCGTAGGTAGCGGCCTTCACCATCGTCGTCTTCGGCTGGCTAAGCTCTGCCCTGGGTGTCGACGTCTGTAACGGCTGATCCCATGTAACTGATGGTGGTTCATCCCGGCTTATTCTTGGTGGTGACTCCTCTCGCCTCGGTCGCATCCCAGTTTCAGATTCAGCATGGCCCCGTTGCGGCGTCTCCGCGGTTCGTTGTCCTCCTTCCAGTCCGGCTGTACCTTGCACAACTAGACTCCAAGGGAAACCTGTGTACCAAATTTGAGAAAGATCCATGCAGTAGTTCCTGAGAAATCACGTTAACAATATTTCATGGGGAAATCCAAGATGGACGCCTGGTGGCCATATTGGATATTCAAATTGGACCAAAGTACACATGTTGTCCAACTAGATCCAAAGGGGAGCCGGTGTACCAAATTTGAAAAAGATCCATGAAGTAGTTACCGACAAATAATGATAAGATTTCACTGGCAAATCCAAGATGCCCGCCATGGCAGCCATGTTTAAAATCAGATCGACACCGCATGAACACATTCTGCTGTACTCATTGGGGGCAACATGCATGCCAAGTTCCAGCTTAATCGGCCAAGCGGTTTCAGAGAAGATGTTTACGGACGACGGACGAAACACGACGGACGTCGGACAATCAGGCCATGACATTAGCCCATCGGGCCTTCATCCCAGATGAGCTAAAACCCCACTGGGAAACCGGATGTAAGATGAATATCCTAATTTTACATGCACCCACAGGCCCCGATAAGCCCGGAGACCGATTTTAGCCCCCACTAGACATGGTTGATAGAAGTTTTCCCCTATTGTAGGGGTAAAGTACGTGTTCCGCTTTTTATATTTTCGGGGGACAAATCCTAAATTTACATACACCCACCCTGCCTCTCTCAACAGGCCCCGATAAGCCAGGAGACAGATATTCGCCCTTTTGGATAGGGTTGATAAGAGTTTTCCCCTATTGTAGGGTAAAGTCCGTGATTCGCTTTTTATATTTTCGGGGACAAATCCTCATTTTACATACACCCACTCCCCCACCCTACCTCTCTCAGCGGGCCCCGATAAGCCCGGGGGATATATATTAGCCCTTTTGGATAGGGTTGATAGGAATTTTCCCCTATTTTAAGAGTAAAATCCGTCTTCCGCTTTTTATATTTTCGGGAAAAAGCCTAATTTTACATACACCCATTCAACCACCGTACCTCTCTCAGCGGGTCCCGATAAGCCCGGGGACCGATAGCCCTTTTGGATAGGATTGATAGGGGTGTTCCCCTATTGTAGGTGTAAAGTCCGTGTTCCGCTTTTAATGACACCTCACTCGACCCAATCGGTCCACTATTGTAGGGGACCCACCCAGATTGTCAAACATTCCAGATGATTCTCACGAAAACCAACGTATTTGGGACTACTTTCTGCCCGCGGAAGCTTCTCCCCATGACCGCATCACCGCCAGACAGCATCACCGCGGAGGAATACGTCCCCATAAGGTCACGTGACCATCGCCCGATTCACGCAGATCGGAAGTGACGTCATACACTTGCGCAAAAAACACCTGCTTACACAGACCAGAAGATTCCGATACAGGTCAGAACATGTATTTTCCCTCCTCAAGAACCCGGATGTAAAACATCGACGACCCAGATATAGGTCAACCAGTCCTACCCATGTCACTCCCGATTCACGCAGACCGGAAGTGACGTCATGCACTTGCGCAGAACACTCCTGCGCACACCACACCACTTTCGGTTTCTCGCGCAGTGACGAGCCAGAGGCTTTGTCAGTTCTATATACTACCCTAGTTGTATTCGATAATGTAAGGTCTAGTGGTGTTCGTTAATGTAAGATCTAGTGGTGTTCGATAGTGTAAGGTCTAGTGGTGTTCGTTAATGTAAGATCTAGTGGTGTTCGATAGTGTAAGGTCTAGTGGTGTTCGGTAATGTAAGGTCTAGTGGTGTTCGGTAATGTAAGGTCTAGTGGTGTTCGATAGTGTAAGGTCAAGTGGTGTTCGGTAATGTAAGGTCTAGTGGTGTTCGATAGCGTAAGGGGGGGAGGGGGGGAATTTGGCTTAATGTCACACTCAAGTTCGTTTCACTCATATGGTGACAGTCAGTTTGGTTGGTGGAAGAAGCCGGAGTACCCGGAGAGAACCACCGCCCTTCGGCAAGTAACTGACAAACTTTCACACATGGACCAGCTGGGCGATAGCGTAAGGTCTAGTGGTGTTCGATAGTGTAAGGTCTAGTAGTGTTCGGTAATGTAAGGTCTAGTGGTGTTCGGTAATGTAAGGTCTGTAAGAAATAACCAGGAAATAATGGATCATATGCATTATTTTGAACAGTTTTTTCAACTTCCTGTTTTAATATATAGATTGGAAATTTCGTTTCCTTTGATTGAAGTATGTGAGGACTTATCGTAACTCACGAGTGTCAGCGCTGTCCGGCTAGTCTAATCTAAATGTTATCTTATTTGTTTCTGGTCCAATCAGAGGTTTGTCAGCTGTGATTAAGCTATGGTTTGTTGGGTAACGAGAGCCATATTATATACTACGACTCGAACACACCTCTGTAAGTTTCTGTAACAGACGAAGCTTAACTGAAGCTCTTTCATTTCATGCTTTTCTCAGCCATCTTGGTTCGATTTTAGTGAAGCTTTCTTTCATAGTCTGTCCGGTCACGATAAAACTGTTTGCATTGAAACTGAGATATCATTTCGTTCTGTTGATGGGTATATGATATATTAGTTATCCGTATCATAGGAAATTTTCACCACTCTTAAATAGACATGCATGAGAAATATCGCCACATGTTTATGATAACGAGCAAAAGATTTGCAAACTTTTGATATTAAATGCTTGACTTTACTTTACATTAAAGAACTTTATTTGAATGATATACATGTAGAGTGTACTACACTACAAAGACAGTCTCCTGGATCGTCACTACGATCACCTCCTCTTGGATCACCGTCTCTTGGATCGTCGTCACTACGGTATCCTGGTAGTCCTACAAGTTCCACTCGTCACAAATGGTGAGATTTCCAATATTACCAAAAGACACAACATTACCGTACCCGGGAAATTCTGCAAAATAAATTCTGTAAAATCGTCACACAAAACACAATGCTACCATACCCGAGAAGTCTGAAAGTGCAATCGTCAAACAAGACACATTGATACGGTACCGAGAATTGCTGAAAGTACAATCATCACACAAGACACTTTTCCACGGTATCCGAGAAGCTCTGCAGGTACAATCGCCACACAAGACACATTGTTACAGTAGAAGTTCGGCCAGTACATCGCCACAGAATGCACTCTGTTCCACCGTGATTCACAATTGTTTCACAATAAGCATGGAATAATTTTCATGGGAGTATCACAGTATCTCGGTGTATAGAAAACGGCACGATGAAAGACATTGTCCACATTTCAGCATAATCCAGAGGTAGTATTTACAGTCGTTGTCTGAATACAAGGCACTTATGAGTATTTGAATGAATTGGCACAGGATTGAGCGCCTACACAAGAAGGGAGCTAACTCCAACTTTGTGTCACTGCACTTGTTAGAAATTGCTTTGGCAGCACCGTTGTGTCGCACAGTTACTGATGTGCTGTTTTCCTACATGTGCGTCGTGACCTCATCAACATTACGGTTATCGGCACCTAATATATTCACTCTTCCCATCAGACTTTCCTCGTATGATGGCGGTGCTGAAAATAAAAAGTTCACACATAAATGATTCGTCTTTTATCAAAAAGAACAGGAAAAGGTTATTCAGTTTAGCGTCCGAATATAATATAATACAATATAATATAATATAATATAATATAATATAATATAATATGTGATGTGATGTGATGTGACGCAACGCAACGCAACGCAACGTAACGTAACGTAACGTATGCCTCTCATTATGCGCTAAGAATGACTTACGCAGTGGGAATGACCCGGATGTGATAACAGCAGTGTATCCCGGTGGTGATGGGGGAAGTTCCCACATCACGTGATCAGGTTCACTTCGTTCTTGGTAAGGTGGGGGCTCTAACACAGGCAGACTAACGGCTGATATCAATGGTATCGTCCCAACGGTAATGTTTATAGGTACCCTACACTCCAGACTTTTGACGCGGACCTTAATCTGTAAAAATAAAGCAGATATTGTATAGACGTTAATTGGCGTTCATAGCTCCAGATCTATTAGATTGGAATGAAAATCTTCGAGAGAGATTGTGATGAACTGAATCTATATGGCCCAACCCATTGACTGTTCATTCTGTGCAGATATAGAAAACACTCTCATTTTCAAACGCTAATGATGGCCCTTATATATCCGCGGGCGGGGTTGAAACAAGGGTGACGGGAGTGTGGGGGGTGATTTATATGAACCTATTGGTTACTAGTTAAAATACACCCGGTATTACCGAATAGATTAACCGTTATACTAACCTTCAGTGTGTAAACAATATCTATCAATTTACATCCGGGTAGTCCTGACGGAGGTAACTGTGGGATGTGGATGGGTTCCCGGGTCAGTTCTAGGACGTCTCCAGAATTTACCGGAGACCTGGGCCGTGTGCAGATGGTTTGTTTCCAGCGCTTTGATCCAGATCTCGTATGGTATGTTGTAAACTGCGATCAAGAAAGAAGAAAACCCATACATAAAACCTCAAGATTCAATAAGATACATGTATGACATCCTACTTTGGCTCACACATATTATGTATGCTGTATACATTACTTTCAACATTTTGTCCATGTATGTATCTATGTATCCATCTCTATCATTTATCTATCTACCTCTATCATTTATCTGTCTATCTCTATCATTTATCTGTCTATCTCTATCATTTATCTGTCTATCTCTATCATTAATTCATCTACCTCTATCATTTATCTGTCTATCGCTATCATTTATCCATCTACCTCTATCTTTAATTCATCTATCTCTATCATTTATCTGTCTATCTCTATCATTTATCTGTCTATCTCTATCATTTATCTGTCTATCTCTATCATTTATCTGTCTATCTCTATCATTAATTCATCTACCTCTATCATTTATCTGTCTATCTCTATCATTTATCTATCTACCTCTATCATTAATTCATCTATCTCTATCATTTATCTGTCTATCTCTATCATTTATCTGTCTATCTCTATCATTTATCTGTCTATCTCTATCATTTATCTGTCTATCGTTACCATTTCTCTATCTACCTCTATCATTTATCTGTCTATCTCTATCATTTATCTGTCTATCTCTATCATTTATCTATATACCTCTATCATTAATTCATCTATCTCTATCATTTATCTGTCTATCTCTATCATTTATCTATCTGCATCTATCATTAATTCATCTATCTCTATCATTTATCTGTCTATCTCTATCATTTATCTGTCTATCTCTATCATTTATCTGATTATCTCTATCATTTATCTGTCTATCTCTATCATTTATCTATCTATCTCTATCATTTATCTATCTACCTCTATCATTTATCTGTCTATCTCTATCATTTATCTGTCAATCTCTATCATTTATCTGTCTATCTCTATCATTTATCTATCTACCTCTATCATTTATCTGTCTATCTCTATCATTTATCTGTCTATCTCTATCATTTATCTGTCTATCTCTATCATTTATCTATCTACCTCTATCATTTATCTGTCTATCTCTATCATTTATCTGTCTATCTCTATCATTTATCTGTCTATCTCTATCATTTTATCTGTCTATCTCTATCATTTATCTGTCTATCTCTATCATTTATCTGTCTATCTCTATCATTTATCTGTCTATCTCTATCATTTATCTGTTTATCTGTCTATCTCTGTCATTTATCTATCTACATCTATCATTTGTCTGTTTATCTCTATCATTAATTCATTTGTCGATAAATACAAGCGTCCATAGGCTTAGTCTCATTCCACTAATAATTCTATGTTGCCCCACTTTGTGCCAATTTCTTTCAGAGCTTTAATATCACATCAGCTCTTTGTTTTATGGGGAGCTATATGGTCAGGTCATTCAAGAGTTCACATGAACACATAAGATGTAAGTGAGCCTGGCTGAGAAATATACCATATAATCCCAGAATCTGTGGAAATATCTGAGTGGAATGCAGTCTGTATATTAGACTATGAGGGTTCATTGACTCATTATGTCTGTCATAACTCACTTATAGGATCTCAGTACTCACTTGTAATAGTTCCATACTAACATTTCCGGTCCCAGTCGTCTCATTGTTAATCTGGGCGTCCACAAGAATGTCGTCTCCGGGCACATAACCTTTCCGTGGGAGATGTACCACAAGGTCAAGAGTACCAGTCCGCCAACAAAAACAGCGATCAACAGATTTACGTTCATATCTCACCGGTTCCTGTATAAGATCAGAGTAGAGAATTAAAGATGAGAATAAAGCAAAACCATGAATGTGACATAAGATTACATGTTCTATATTGTTACATGTTCTATATTGTTACATGTTCTATATTGTTACATGTTCTATATTGTTACATGTTCTATATTGTTACATGTTCTATATTGTTACATGTTCTATATTGTTAGGGCTACCAAACATCTGTCAAGTTCGGAATGGATGTCCCATTCGTCCTGGTTTGAATTTTAACCATAATTGACACTGACCAAGTCTTAACAGTAAAGGACATTGACCATATCTTAACCAGAATTGACACTGACCATATCTTAACCATAATGGACACTGACCATATTTTACCCATAATGGATAATCATTACCATATATTACTCATAATGACACTGGTCGCTATATAGCTGAAATATTGCTGAATGCGACGTTAAACCTTAATTCTCTCTCTCTCTCTCTCTCCATAATGACACTGATCATATCTTAACAGTAATGGACACTGACCATATCTTAACCATAGATCATATCTTAGCCATAATGGACACTGACCATATCTTGCCCATAATGGATAATCATTACCATATATTACTCATAATGACACTGATCATATCTTAACAGTAATGGACACTGACCATATCTTAACCATAGATCATATCTTAACGATAATGGACACTGACCATATCTTAACCATTGATCATATCTTAGCCATAATGGACACTGACCATATCTTGCCCATAATGGATAATCATTACCATATATTGCTCATAATGACACTGATCATATCTTAACAGTAATGGACACTGACCATATCTTAACCATAGATCATATCTTAGCCATAATGGACACTGACCATATCTTGCCCATAATGGATAATCATTACCACATATTACTCATAATGACACTGATCATATCTTAACAGTATTGGACACTGACCATATCTTAACCATAGATCATATCTTAACGATAATGGACACTGACCATATCTTAACCATTGATCATATCTTAGCCATAATGGACACTGACCATATCTTAACCATAGATCATATCTTAACGATAATGGACACTGACCACATCATATATTTAACATCTGTTCACCCACCTGTCACCCGTCATTGGCACCCGGAACTTCTGTTCTTATAGTCTGTGACAATAAAAATCTGGGGCATTCTGAATATACCTTTGTCACCCCCATATTGTCAGACAGTTCATGTGGTGCAAAGGAGAGACGGACTTACACAACTCCGTTCTTAGACGTCTCGGCTCATTTTTCTACACGTGTACTCAGGAACATCCCGGCTCATTGTTCAACACGACCCAGTGTACTCAGGAACACCCCGGCTCATTGTTCAACACGACCCAGTGTACCCAGGAACATCCCGGTTACCCAGTGCACCCAGGAACATCCCATTGTTCAATAAGACGTGTACCCAGGAACATCCCGGCTCATTGTTCAACACGACGTGTACCAAGGAACATCCCGGCTCATTGTTCAATACGACGTGTACCCAGGAACATCCCGGCTCATTGTTCAACACAACGTGTACCCAGGAACATACCGACTCATTGTTCAACACGACGTGTACCCAGGAACATCCCGGCTCATTATCCAATACGACGTGTACCCAGGAACATCCCGGTTCATTGTTCAACACGACGTGTACCAAGGAACATCCCGGTTCATTGTTCAACACGACGTGTACCCAGGAACATCCCGGCTCAAAATTCAACACCACTCAAGTGTACCCAGGAACATCCCGGCTCATTGTTCAACACGACGTGTACCCGGAAACATCCCGGCTCATTGTTCAACACGACCCAGAGTACCCAGGAACATCCCGGCTCATTGTTCAACACAACGTGTACCCAGGAACATCCGGGCTCATTCTTCAATACGACGTGTACCCAGGAACATCCCGGTTCATTGTTCAACACGACCCAGTGTACCCAGGAACATCCCGGCTCATTGTTCAACACGACCCAGTGTACCCAGGAACATCCCGGCTCATTGTTCAACACAACGTGTACCCAGGAACATCCCGGCTCATTGTTCAACACGACCAAGTGTACCCAGGAACATCCCGGCTCATTGCTCAACACAACGTGTACCCAGGAACATCCCGGCTCATTGTTCAATACGACGTGTACCCAGGAACATCCCGGCTCATTATTCAATAAACCTTGTACACAGGAACATCCCGGCTCATTGTGCAACACGACCCAGTGTACCCCGGAACATCCCGGCCCATTGTTCAACACAACGTGTACCCAGGAACATCTCGACTCATTGTTCAATACGACGTGTACCCAGGAACATCCCGGCTCATTGTTCAACACAACCCAGTGTACCCAGGAACATCCCGGCTCATTGTTCAACACGACCCAGTGTACTCAGGAACATCCCGGTTCATTGTTCAACACAACGTGTACCCAGGAACATCCCGGCTCATTGTTCATTACGACGTGTACCCAGGAACATCCCGGCTCATTATTCAATACGACGTGTACCCAGGAACATCCCGGTTCATTGTTCAACACGACCCGGTTTACCCAGGAACATCCCGGCTCATTGTTCAACACGATCCAGTGTACCCAGGAACATCCCGGCTCATTGTTTAACACGACGTGTACCCAGGAATATCCCGGCTCATTGTTTAACACGACGTGTACCCAGGAACATCCCGTCTCATTGTTTAAAGCAACGTGTACCCAGGAACATCACGGCTCATTGTTTAACACGACGTGTACCCAGGAACATACCGGCTCATTATTCAACACGAGCCAGTGTACCCAGGAACATCCTGGTTCATTGTTTAACACGACCCAGTGTACCCGGGAACATCCCGGCTCATTGTTCAACACGACCCAGTGTACCCAGGAACATCCCGGCTCATTGTTCAACACAACGTGTACCCAGAAACCTCTCAGCTCATTATTCAACACGACCCAGTGTACCCAGGAACATCCCGGCTCATTGTTCCACACGACCCAGTGTACCCAGGAACATCCCGGCTCATTGTTCAACACGACGTGTACACAGGAACATCCCGGCTCATTATTCAACACGACCCAGTGTACCTAGGTTCATCCCAGCTCATTATTCAACACGACCCAGTGTACCCAGGAACATCCCGGTTCATTGTTTAACACGACCCAGTGCACCCGGAAACATCCCGGCTCATTGTTCTACACGACCCAGTGTACCCAGGAACATGCCGGCTCATTGTTCAACACGACGTGTCCCCAGGAACATCCTGGTTCATTATCCAAAACGACCCAGTGTACCCCGGAACATCCCGGCTCATTATTCAACACGACCCAGTGTACCCAGGAACATCCCGACTCATTGTTTAACACGACCCAGTGTACACGGGAACATCCCGGCTCATTGTTCAACACGAACCAGTGTATCCAGAAACATCCCGGCTCATTATTCAACATGACCCATTGTACCCATGAACATCCTGGCTCATTGTTTAACACGACCCAGTGTACCCGGGAACATCCCGGCTCATTGTTCAACACGACCCAGTGTACCCAGGAACATCTCGGCTCATTGTTCAACACGACCCAGTGTACCCAGGAACATCCCGGCTCATTGTTCAACACGACGTGTACCCAGAAACATCCCGGCTCATTGTTCAACACGACGTGTACCCAGGAACAGCCAGGCTCATTGTTCAACACGACCCAGTGTACCCAGGAACATCCCGGCTCATTGTTCAACACGACCCAGTGTACCCAAGAACATCCCGGCTCATTGTTCAACACGACTCAGTGTACCCAGGAATATCCCGGCTCATTGTTCAACACGACGTGTATCCAGGAACGTCCCGGCTCATTGTTCAACACGACCCAGTGTACCCAGGAATATCCCGGCTCATTGTTCAACACGACCCAGTGTACCCAGGAACATCCCGGCTCATTGTTCAACACGACCCAGTTTACCCAAGAACATCCCGGCTCATTGTTCAACACGACCCAGTGTACCCAAGAACATTCATTTTTGACTGTTATAGGTGTTCATGTTATTAAATTTCTCAATACACAAGAACCAATACACGGCGAACATTGTACAATTGTCCGAGAAGAATAATCGTCAATCGTGTATCCTCAACTTTATTTCATAAGACAACACCTAAGATGCACACACCTGAATACCCCTATGACAATTGAGGTTAAGTTCTCTGTTGTTATTCTCTCACCTGAATGCCCCTATGACAATTGCGGTTAAGTTCTCTGTTGTTAATCTCTCACCTGAATGCCCCTATGACAATTGAGGTTAAGTTCTCTGTTGTTATTCTCTCGCCTGAATGCCCCTATGACAATTGAGGTTAAGATCGCTGTTGTTATTCTCTCACCTGAATGCCCCTATGACCATTCAGGTTAAGATCGCTGTTGTTATTCTCTCACCTGAATGCCCCTATGGCAATTGAGGTTAAGATCGCTGTTGTTATTCTCTCACCTGAATGCCCCTATGACAATTGAGGTTAAGTTCTCTGTTGTTATTCTCTCACATGAATGCCCCCGTGACAATTGAGGTTAAGTTCTCTGTTGTTATTCTCTCACCTGAATGCCCCTATGACAATTGAGGTTAAGTTCTCTGTTGTTATTCTCTCACCTGAATGCCCCTATGACAATTGAGGTTAAGTTCTCTGTTGTTAATCTCTCACCTGAATGCCCCTATGACAATTGCGGTTAAGTTCTCTGTTGTTATTCTCTCATCTGAATGCCCCTATGACAATTGAGGTTAAGATCGCTGTTGTTATTCTCTCACCTGAATGCCCCTATGACAATTCAGGTTAAGATCGCTGTTGTTATTCTCTCACCTGAATGCCCCTATGGCAATTGAGGTTAAGATCGCTGTTGTTATTCTCTCACCTGAATGCCCCTATGACAGTTGAGGTTAAGTTCTCTGTTGTTATTCTCTCACATGAAGGCCCCTATGACAATTGAGGTTAAGATCGCTGTTGTTATTCTCTCACCTGAATGCCCCTATGGCAATTGAGGTTAAGATCGCTGTTGTTATTCTCTCACATGAATGCCCATATGACAATTGAGATTAAGTTCTCTTTTGTTATTCTCTCATATGAATGCCCCTATGACAATTGAGGTTAAGATCGCTGTTGCTATTCTCTCACATGAATGCCCCTGTGACAATTCAGGTTAAGATCGCTGCTGTTATTCTCTCACCTGAATGCCCCTGTGACAATTAAGGTTAAAATCGCTTTTGTTATTCTCTCACATGAATGCCCCTATGACAATTGAGGTTAAGTTCTCTGTTGTTAATCTCTCACCTGAATGCCCCTATGACAATTGAGGTTGAGTTCGCTGTTGACAACAATTGTTCGGGACTTGTTTATACAGGTTCTCCATGACCCTCTGACAAACTTGGCCTCGACAGACTACCTCACGTGCCCATATTTTCCTTCGAACGAACAGGGAAGTGAAGAGGTCAGGAGGTTAATTTCGCTGTTATTACTCTGTCACCTGAATGACACTATGGCAATTGAGGTTAAGATCGCTGTTGTTATTCTCTCACCTGAATGCCCCTATGACAATTGAGGTTAAGATCGCTGTTTTTATTCTCTCACCTGAATGCCCCTATGACAATTGAGGTTAACATCGCTGTTGTTATTCTCTCGCCTGAATGCCCATATGACAATTGAGGTTAAGTTCTCTGTTGTTATTCTCTCACATGAATGCCCCTATGACAATTGAGGTTAAGATCGCTGTTGTTATTCTCTCACCTGAATGCCCCTATGGCAATTGAGGTTAAGATCGCTGTTGTTATTCTCTCACATGAATGCCCATATGACAATTGAGGTTAAGTTCTCTGTTGTTATTCTCTCATATGAATGCCCCTATGACAATTGAGGTTAAGATCGCTGTTGTTATTCTCTCACCTGAATGCCCCTATGGCAATTGAGGTTAAGATCGCTGTTGTTATTCTCTCACCTGAATGCCCCTATGACAATTGAGATTAAGTTCTCTGTTGTTATTCTCTCATATGAATGCCCCTATGACAATTGAGGTTAAGATCGCTGTTGCTATTCTCTCACATGAATGCCCCTATGACAATTCAGGTTAAGATCGCTGTTGTTATTCTCTCACCTGAATGCCCCTATGACAATTGAGGTTAAGATCGCTGTTTTTATTCTCTCACCTGAATGCCCCTATGACAATTGAGGTTAACATCGCTGTTGTTATTCTCTCGCCTGAATGCCCCTATGACAATTGAGGTTAAGTTCTCTGTTGTTATTCTCTCACATGAATGCCCCTATGACAATTGAGGTTAAGATCGCTGTTGTTATTCTCTCACCTGAATGCCCCTATGGCAATTGAGGTTAAGATCGCTGTTGTTATTCTCTCACATGAATGCCCATATGACAATTGAGGTTAAGTTCTCTGTTGTTATTCTCTCATATGAATGCCCCTATGACAATTGAGGTTAAAATCGCTGTTGTTATTCTCTCACCTGAATGCCCCTATGGCAATTGAGGTTAAGATCGCTGTTGTTATTCTCTCACCTGAATGCCCCTATGACAATTGAGATTAAGTTCTCTGTTGTTATTCTCTCATATGAATGCCCCTATGACAATTGAGGTTAAGATCGCTGTTGCTATTCTCTCACATGAATGCCCCTATGACAATTCAGGTTAAGATCGCTGTTGTTATTCTCTCACCTGAATGCCCCTATGACAACTAAGGTTAAGATCGCTTTTGTTATTCTCTCACATGAATGCCCCTATGACAATTGAGGTTAAGTTCTCTGTTGTTAATCTCTCACCTGAATGCCCCTATGACAATTGAGGTTGAGTTCGCTGTTGACAACAATTTGTTCGGGACTTGTTTATACAGGTTCTCCATGACCCTCTGACAAACTTGGCCTGGACAGAGTACCTCACGTGCCCATATTTTCCTTCGAACGAACAGGGAAGTAAAGAGGTCAGGAGGTTAATTTCGCTGTTGTTATTCTGTCACCTGAATGACACTCTGACAATTGAGGTTAAGATCGCTGTTTTTATTCTCTCACCTGAATGCCCCTATGACAATGGAGGTTAACATCGCTGTTGTTATTCTCTCACATGAATGCCCCTATGACAATTCAGGTTAACATCGCTGTTGTTATTCTCTCGCCTGAATGCCCCTATGACAATTCAGGTTAACATCGCTGTTGTTATTCTCTCACCTGAATGCCCCTATGACAATGGAGGTTAAGATCGCTGTTGTTATTCTCTCACATGAATGCCCCTGTGACAATTGAGGTTAAGATCGCTGTTGCTATTCTCTCACCTGAATGCCCCTATGACAATTGAGGTTAAGATCGCTGTTGTTATTCTCTCACCTGAATGCCCCTATGACAATTGAGGTTAAGATCGCTGTTGTTATTCTCTCACATGAATGCCCCTATGACAATTGAGGTTAAGTTCTCTGTTGTTAATCTCTCACCTGAATGCCCCTATGACAATTGAGGTTGAGTTCGCTGTTGACAACAATTTTTCGGGACTTGTTTATACAGGTTCTCCATGACCCTCTGACAATCTTGGCCTCGGCGGAGTACCTCACGTGCCCATATTTTCCTTCGAACGAACAGGGAAGTGAAGAGGCCAGGAAGCGTTCAAAACTAAACACATGTTCACCCGCTCCCAAATGAGAATCTTTAGATCCGTCTGAAACAAGATAATTACAGCGGAATGTTCATCAGTGACCGTATTTACATGTATCACCACACCGTTGCTAAGAGTTAGTTCACATTCTCTACTGAACGTTCAAATGAGTGTCAATGTCAGCATATAAAAAATACAAGTTACTGTTGAAGGACGAGCTATGTGCAGTAAATATTGCTAGACCAGAACCAGTTTTGTGGACTCAATTCACTTCCGATGCCAATTCAAAATATCTGAATGAGAAATAGGCTTTCCACATTATTTTTACGGGCTACTTCGGTCAAACTTGATACCACATGAACACTCGCATCGAAATTGGCTTTGTTGGCGCTCTGTAGAAAACAGTTTGACTATTGGTGTCCATGCAGCGCTTGGCTTTTCTTTATTGCCGAACTAGTCAACATCGACAAACACTCTTGTTAACACAAGACTTGTTGGACGCAAGGGATTGTTAAGTCAATACAGGTGTGCCGTGGTTAGCAATTGCATTCGACCATGGAGCTACTTGGTTGACAAATAATATTCCTACGAAGTAGGCTCTCATTTGCAAATTGGCTGGTAGTCAGTGAGTAAGTGAGTGACTCTGTCCATCCGAATCCTTTCGTCGGCAAAATAAGGAGAACCGTTGACATTAGAACCTTGATTTTTTGCATGAACGTGCATTAGGGGACTGTAACCAGCAACTTCTGAGCTGACCTACTTAGGTAACATATAAACCTCGAAATTTTTAGAGGATTTCATGTTATTTCTAAATGGAGGGCCCCCAAATCATCTCTCGATCGTCTCCCGTAGAGGGCCCCCAAGTCATCTCTCGAGTACACACTAAAATCATATCATATCGTTAGTCACACTGCCAACGTCCATGACGTTCGTGAGCAGTTCACAGTTCACAATTCAGTCGGCGATTCAGTGTACCAGTCATTATTTGGAATATGAATAACATTCTGACGTATATCTCCTAAATTAAGGCAGATAGGGTCTTCATATTTGGCAGTTATACAACACTCATCAAATCCTACACGCTGACCCAATTAGTTTCCACTTCCGCCGCAAGGGGGCGGTGCTGCGAATAGCCGACTGATAGAATTTGAATAGCCTACTGGCCTATATCTCCCGATCTATAGTGGATAGGGTCTCCATATTTGGCAGTTATACAACGCTCGTCAACTCCTATCCACTATAGATCGGGAGATATAGCCCAGTGGGCTATTCAAATTCTATCAGTTGGCTATTCACAGCACCGCCCCCTAGCGGCAGAAGTGGAAGCTAATTAGGTCAGCCTGTAGGACTTGGCGAGTGTTGTATAACTACCAAATATGGAGGACCTATCCACTATAGATCGGGACATATAGGCCAGTAGGCTATTCAAATTCTATCAGACGGCTATTCACAGCACCGCCCCCTAGCGGCGGAAGTGGAAAATAATTAGGTCAGCGTGTAGGACTTGACGAGTATTGTATAACTGCCAAATATGGAGGCCCTATCCAGTATAGATCCGGAGATTTAGGTCAGTAGGCTATTCAAATTCTATCAGTCGGCTATTCGCAGCACCGCCCCCTAGCGGCGGAAGTGGAAACTAATTAGGTCAGCCTGTAGGACTTGACGAGTGTTGTATAACTGCCAAATATGGAGGCCCTATCCACTAAAGATCGGGAGATATAGGCCAGTAGGCTATTCAAATTCTATCAGACGGCTATTCACAGCACCGCTCCCTAGCGGCGGAAGTGGGAACTAATTAGGTCAGCGTGTAGGACTTGATGAGTGTTGTATAACTGCCAAATATGGAGGCCCTATCCACTATAGATCTGGAGATATAGACCAGTAGGCTATTCAAATTCTATCAGTCGGCTATTCGCAGCACCGCCCTCTAGCGGCGGAAGTGGAAACTAATTAGGTCAGCGTGTAGAACTTGATGAGTGTTGTATAACTGCCAAATATGGAGGCCCTATCCACTATAGATCTGGAGATATGGACCAGTAGGCTATTCAAATTCTATCAGCCGGCTATTCGCAGCACCGCCCCCTAGCGACGGAAGTGGAAACTAATTAGGTCAGCGTATAGGACTTGACGAGTGTTGTATAACTGCCAAATATGAAGACCCAATCTGCCTTAATTTACGAGATATACTTCAGAATGTTATTTATATTCCAAATAATGACTGGTCCACTGAATCGCCGACTGAATTGTGAAGTGTGAACTGCTCTCTAACTTCACGAACATACTGCCATGTCTGTAGTTGGTTCGTTTTTTAATATATTGTATACAGGACATTGAGGTCCATCGTTTCATGTAATAATTATATTAATGTAGTTACTATAATCATGAAGTAACTGTAGTCATACAGTATTAATGTAGTTACTATACTCATGAAGTATTGTAGTCATGCAGTACTAATGTAGTTACTATACTCATGAAGTAACTGTAGTCATGCAGTATTAATGTAGTTACTATAATCATGAAGTAACTGTAGTCATACAGTATTAATGTAGTTACTATACTCATGAAGTAACTGTAGTCATGCAGTATTAATGTAGTTACTATAATCATGAAGTAACTGTAGTCATGCAGTATTAATGTAGTTACTATAATCATGAAGTAACTGTAGTCATACAGTATTAATGTAGTTACTATACTCATGAAGTAACTGTAGTCATGCAGTACTAATCATGTTTCAGATGATGGTTTGAATATTCAAGTAAAACTTACTTGTTGAGAAAAGGGACTTTGTTTCCCGAAAATATTTTTCAGACTTAGAGTATGTATATTTTCCGGACTGGAAGTTAACTTCTGCCTTCCCCTGTATTGTTATAGTAATATCTGGAAAAGAAATTTAAAAAACGCGAAATAACCATTACTGATTCAATGTGTGGAATCTGGGTTTATGAAAGACGCTGTATGTCCAGTAACTGTTGAAAGATGATGTATGCTCAGTAACACTTTAAGGACGATATATGTTCAGTAATTGCTGAAGGACGCGTTATGTTCAGTGATTGTTGAAGAACGATGATGTTCAGTAACTGTTGAAGGACGCGGTATGTTCAGCAATTATTGAAGAACGATGTATGTTCAGTAATGTTGAAGGACGCATGTAATTATTGAAGAACGATGTATGTTCCGTAATTGTTGAAGGACGGTGTATGTTCCGTAATTGCTGAAGGACGATGTATGTTCAGTAATTGTTGAAGGACGCGTTATGTTCAGTGATTGTTGAAGAACGATGATGTTCAGTAACTGTTGAAGGACGCGGTATGTTCAGCAATTATTGAAGAACGATGTATGTTCCGTAATTGTTGAAGGACGGTGTATGTTCCGTAATTGTTGAAGTACGGTGTATGTTCAGTAATTGATGAAGTACGGTGTATGTTCAGTAATTGTTGAAAAACGATGATGTTCAGTAATTGTTGAAGGACGGTGCATGTTCAGTAATTGTTGAAGTACGGTGTATGTTCTTTAATTGTTGAAGTACGGTATATGTTCAGTAATTGTTGAAGGATTGTTGAAGGACGCGGTATGTTCAGTAATTGTTGAAGAACGATGATGTTCTGTAATTGTTGAAGGACGGTGTATGTTCAGTAATTGTTGAAGGACGCGTTATGTTCAGTGATTGTTGAAGAACGATGATCTTCAGTAACTGTTGAAGGACGCGGTATGTTCAGCAATTATTGAAGAACGATGTATGTTCAGTAATTGTTGAAGGACGCGGTATGTTTAGCAATTATTGAAGAACGATATATGTTCCGTAATTGTTGAAGGACGATGTATGTTCAGTAATTGTTGAAGGACGCGTTATGTTCAGTGATTGTTGAAGAACGATGTATGTTCAGTAATTGTTGAAGGACGATGTATGTTCAGTGATTGTTGAAGAACGATGTATGTTCAGTAATTGTTGAAGGACGATGTATGTTCAGTGATTGTTGAAGGACGATGTATGTTCAGTAATTGTTGAAGGACGATGTATGTTCAGTGATTGTTGAAGGACGATGTATGTTCAGTGCTTGTTGAAGGACGATGTATGTTCAGTGATTGTTGAAGGACGATGTATGTTCAGTAATTGTTGAAGGACGATGTATGTTCAGTGATTGTTGAAGGACGATGTATGTTCAGTGATTGTTGAAGGACGATGTATGTTCAGTAATTGTTGAAGGACGCGGTATGTTCAGTAATTGTTGAAGGACGATGTATGTTCAGTAATTGTTGAAGGACGATATATGTTCAGTGATTGTTGAAGAACGATGTATGTTCAGTAATTGTTGAAGGACGATGTATGTTCAGTGATTGTTGAAGGACGATGTATGTTCAGTAATTGTTGAAGGACGATGTATGTTCAGTGATTGTTGAAGGACGATGTATGTTCAGTGCTTGTTGAAGGACGATGTATGTTCAGTGATTGTTGAAGGACGATGTATGTTCAGTAATTGTTGAAGGACGATGTATGTTCAGTGATTGTTGAAGGACGATGTATGTTCAGTAATTGTTGAAGGACGATGTATGTTCAGTGATTGTTGAAGGACGATGTATGTTCAGTAATTGTTGAAGAACGATGTATGTTCAGTAATTGTTGAAGGACGATGATGTTCAGTGATTGTTGAAGAACGATGTATGTTCAGTGATTGTTGAAGGACGATGTATGTTCAGTGATTGTTGAAGGACGATGTATGTTCAGTGATTGTTGAAGGACGATGTATGTTCAGTAATTGTTGAAGGACGCGGTATGTTCAGTAATTGTTGAAGGACGATGTATGTTCAGTAATTGTTGAAGGACGCGGTATGTTCAGTAATTGTTGAAGGACGATGTATGTTCAGTAATTGTTGAAGGACGCGGTATGTTCAGTAATTGTTGAAGGACGATGTATGTTCAGTGATTGTTGAAGAACGATGATGTTCAGAAATTGTTTTGAGAATCAAGGATAAAATCAATCCATTCGTACAATTCGGAGAGACCTTTGAATTTATTGCGCACACGTGACCTATCCGATATACGATAGTATACCCCCATATCTCTTTATTAAAGCGTGTATGCTAATACTGTATAACTTGCCTAGTTGCCTGACAATAGCGCGTTGGTACTGGTACTTGTAAGGTGGATGTTTCTTGGTGTACGTTTACTAATTGATATACTTCCTGTATGGCGAAATCGATTTCCGCCATGAACAAAGGTAGTGAGGACAAGTTTAATATAACAATATTCTATGTTCATCGAAAAGGTATTTCCACACTGTTTGTATTATTTACAGGTTGATCGATGTCTATTTGATGGATGACCGGGAGTGGATATAGGACAGATTGGTACACGGTCGAACAGGTTTTACACTATATTGTCATTGAACTGTGTCCTCGCGCGGGTATCCATGCGTGTCAGGTCAACTGGAATAATAAATAGTTATGATCACATTTATCATGTGTAGTTGGACTGAAAAACAGGTCACAGTGTACAAGCAGTTGAACTGTACGAACAATTCACATACATACCCAGCCTTATACACAATATACTATTTCATATATTACAATATAGTTATAATATAGTGGAGGAACATACAGCGACAGAAAAAAAAACGAGCAGAAGCTTTTGACAAACAAAGTCATAATGAACCACAGAGGAAGTGGCATGTCCGGTATCAGGATATTATGCGGTATACTGGCTATAATATGGAGACTGGCCTAACTACATCTACCATGGATTTTAATATCGAAAATTACCACGTGTCACCAGATTGACCTGACCAGGTGGCCCATAGACGACATGCTATATGTTTTTTTAGTTTTTTTTTTTTTTTTTTCACTTCTAGGTTTCATTTTTTTGCGTTGGGTTTCATTTTTTTTGTTTTAGGTATATTTCTTTAGTTTTGAAAACCTTCTCAACTGGATGAAAACCTTCTCACTCGGGCGAAAACTAAAGAAATAAACCTAAAACAAAAAAAAATTAAACCCAACACAAAAAATGAAACCTAGAAGCAAAAAAAAGTAAATTCAAAACTGAATAAATAAAAATAGTATGTCATCTATAAATTTCAAACTAAAAAATATAGCATGTCGTCTATGGGACACCGTAGACCTCTTATATCAGCCATTGTTGCTTCATTGCTGCGATCCTGTTTCCAGAACACCGCGCACCACGCGATACTGCATGGCATGGCGTTGACATTTTCTGGGACAACGTTATTGCAATACAGTTTAACTAAATAGTTGTTTCTTCGGGGATGTTCGTCGTTGGGTGCCACACCGTGTTAGACAATACATACCGGTATCCTGCATAATAACTGATGGGGATAGGGGGACTGATCCAAGCATGGAGCCAAGACTTGTAGGCTCCATGATTAAAGAAACTATTAAGTTATCACACAACTTCCATAGCCAACTATAGTATCCAAGGACTATCCCTTAACATATTAACACAGTCAACTATAGTATCCAAGGACTATCCCCTAACATATTAACACAGCCAACTATAGTATCATTAACATAGTATGTATCCTTAACATATTAACACAGCCAGCTATAGCATCATTTAATTTATGTATCCTTAACATATTAACACAGAGTCCAATTAATCACCATGAAGATGACAATTGATAATTCAGTCCATGGACTAATCCTTTTGTGAAATGATATCACAACATATTCACAATCTTAATTATTTCCGATGTATCGATTAATGATTGAAGAGATGCTTACCTTTAATGGTCATTCTCTCAGCGAGATCTAGACTGACATAGCCTTCAATATTCTCCCCGGTATGATATACTCCGCCGTTGTGGCTGAATACTATATCAAAGTTGCGTATTTTACTCATTTCTTGCTATAAATCAGTCGAATGAAGACTCTCAATACATCTGATTAACGGAGCCTGTGCTTTCTGTGGCTGTGAGAGAGTTGATATACCAGGCACTTTATACATCCTAACCATTATAGGATAGACCTACTGTGGGATACTGCGTCTTCATGTTGACGGCTGTGACAGCAGTAGACAGCTTGTTATGATTCAGAGCTCGTTACCATAATAATGTCACCGTAGTGCCGTAGATCTGGTCTGGCTTCAGAGTCAGCATTTCATGTTCTACATAACTTGTAGACCTGGTCTGGCTTCACAGTCAGCATTTCATGTTCTACATAATTTGTATATCATATACATGTTCATATGTACCATGAAATTCAGTGTCCGCGCCTGGCCCAGATTCGAGTATTATTAATCTGACATGCAAAGTTTAAATAAACAAGATGAGTTGATACGGCACGGGAACTAGAGCGTGCAACTGGGCCAAATACATACACAGAGATAACAATTCCGGTCCTGTGCAATCATTCACCATTCTCAGGTTAATCTGTGGAGTTCAAAAGAACAATAAATTCGACCAGCTATCTGTTCTCACAATACAGACTCAGTATATGTACGGCGACATTCACGCGAGAAGGCCTACATTGTATCTAAGATTATTTGATACTCCGGAAAAATGCAGCTGTTAACTGACCTATAATTAAACCACGGGTTAAATTTATATCATAAAAGGACACATGGCCATAACCAGCGTTATGATGATGTTGGCCTGCACTAGAGAGAGAGAGGGAGAGAGAGGGAGAGAGAGAGAGAGATGATTTATGGGTTTGTGTTGGGGATTGTGTATGGAGAGGGGACGGCATGAGCTCGAGCTATTGTATTATAAATGCTGATCCATTAATGCAACTTTGATTATTTCATACATTTACAGGTTCAGACTTTTTTCCCCAAAGTGAAAACAATTTATAGTTGAACTTTGAGGAAAATTAACATATTCAAATTTAATTCTAAACAAGGACTCATTTGCATAATGGTCATATTTTTATACACACAAAAATTTGAGTCCTTTTGGTGTTCTTAACTAGAACATTGATATTCCAAAGTTTAACACTTTTCTTCATATTCGACTGTATTCTTGAATACGAGTGTTAAACACAGGTTTCCATGGCAAGCCGGTTTTTATTTAATCGGTTATTTGACATATGTGGATAATTTTTGCACATTTGTCAAACAGATTTTAACATATGCGTAAAAGAAATACACAGATGTATAAAAGTGCGCTTTTATTCACATATCTTTACTATTAAAGCCGTACTTACTTTCTGTCCGTCTGTGTTTTATAACCACACGACGTAGAGATATAATATATATGCTATTTCAAAGGTATTGATCAGGAGTGGCATAGGCCTATTTTGGACGGGGTCACGGGATGAGGGGAGGGCTACTGTAGCCTACACCCATATATTGTTTTCCTACGTTATAAGTATTATCTGCATTAACATCCATCATTGGTTTAGACAGATATGTTTTGGACAGATATGTTTTGGACACATATGTCTCAGATCAGGGCAGTAAGGTCTCAGCTGAATTAAACAATTCATACTCAAATCTGTGAAATTGTTTACATGGTAGAATAGATATCAAGGTAAAAGGGTTGAAACCAGTTTAAACCTTAATCCCAGTCTATCGCCTTGAATCATTTGTTTGTAAAGTCTAGATTTAAAGGCCAGAATCCATACTCAAATCTTATATTCAGTATATAGCCGTCGTCCAAATTGTGTTATCCCGTAACTCGATAACCGCTTGACGTAGAGATACAATTTATACGGAATTTTAAGGTCTTGTTCGGGAGAGTGACATAAAACTTATTTGAATGGGGTCACAGGGGTTGGGGTGGCTGGTCACACCCAAATTATGTTTTCCTGTATATATAATAGACGATATAAAATTAGTGTCAAAACTAGTGGGGCGCATGTACAGGCATGCTGAGGGTGTACGAGAGTGTACGTACATGTATGAAGTAGAAAGCCATCGTCCACAATGTGTTTTCCAATACGTGATTGGCCTTCAATTGAATTTTCCTGACCTTATAAAATGCTGGCTATTCTGTTATGAGATAGCAATAGCTATACATAGCTATACATAGCAATAACATAGACAAATCCACTGATCAAATTAAAAGCTCATAATAATGAGCACCGATCAAATTGTGTTCCCTTATTTCCAACCCTCTTTAACGAATGTTAACCGTCCGGTTTTTTAGCAGGGGCAGAAGACTGGAGGTTATATCAAACATTCACAATCGGCTTTAATTATAATAATATTTTTATTTATAATATTTTGTTACTTATTAACTGATTTATTTATGTACCTAATTAATTATTGCTATTGACCATGTGTAACTTAGATCACGATAGTGCCTGTCGGTGGCAAAAAATAACACTAGAAAACAAGAAATTACAAACTCTTCTATTCTTTGTAATACAGACACAGCACACTGAAGACCACAGACGAGTAAGACCAGCCATGAAACAGAACACCGATGACGACAAAAATTATTATTTAAAAATTATTAAACAGCACCGTGAGTGACAATACCCCAGAAACCACCCTGACCTACCCATTTCAGTGGAATCCCAAAACCCACGTCTTGACCACGGACAATCAACCGAAACAAGAACAGCTTCTACATTCAAACCAAATCGAACAATGCCTACCACAACCACGGACAATTGAAACCATACTCACTGAAGACAACACAGATCAGATGTGCCACACCTGAGATGCCACCGATGTAACGATTGTCCAATGCAAATATGATCCTTTGACTTTCACCAAAATAGGATGTAGACCTGCCATCCTCTACCCCAATACACACTCCAAGCAATTGCTACAGGCACAGATTTCTGGAAGAACCCGCCTATGATTCTCCCACTTTTTTTCTGGACGGCTTTGTGTGTACAGAGGGGTACAACGACAAAGGAATCACCCACGCGACTACAATGTACAATGAACATAAGTAGTATAGAAAACCCTTTTCACCCGTATTTTGCTGGGGGAGATAACTCTTGGGGAGATGACGGGGAGTTCCGCCAGGGGGCGTTGTTTCTCAAGAGACCAAAAACTACCTCCAACACGAGAAAGCTCCTGGACTCGATCGGGTGCGACCTTGGAGCGGGGAGGGTCGAAAAAAATACATGAAACCATGAGAAGGAAGACTTATAGTAATAAACATAATCTATAGGTGTTGGACGATGTTATTAGGACGATTCTAGCGTCCGTGCGACCCGAGGGTCGAGCGTTTATTGTCCAGTATATATCCGCAAAAAATAAACAAACAAAAATGGCGACTCCGCTTGCTGTGGGGACGCCCTTTCGACATCACGGCATCGATGGTGCTGCCCACTAGAGGGTGCATGTAAAATGTCTCCAGATATAAAAAACGGAACACGGACTTTACCCTAGAATATACTCCTATCGACTCTATTCCAAAGGGCTAATATCGGTCCCCCGGGCTTATCGGGGCCTGCCTATCCAGTCAATCGGGTGTTTTCACAGAATAAATAAACAAATAAATAAATAAATAAATAATATAAAATAAAAAACGGAACACGGACTTTACCTCTACAATATACAATATACGGGGCCTATATGGGGTATGGGAGGGTGGTCAATTTTTTCGTGGGCATTACTATGGGTTGTGGGGTCTCGTTTTTCTCGTCTCGTCATTTAGAACACAATGGGAAGTGTCACGGAGCGAAGCGGTGAAATTTTGCGAAAAGTACCGGGCAGGTCTGTATATAGTCCCATACTGGCTATATGGGGGTATAGGGCCAACCTGGGAAACTCACACACGTTCATTATGATATGGGTTGTTTGATCTTGTTTTTCACGTCTCGTCATTTAGAACACATTGGGAAGGGTCCCGGAGCGAAACGGTGAAATTTGTCGAAAAGTACCGGGTAGGCCGCCCTGTATATAGCCCCATATAGCTCCATACTGGCTATGGGGTATAGGTCCAACAGAAACGGTGAAATTTTTGGAAAAAGTTCACCGAGGCCTGGGTAGGTCCATATAGCCCCATACTGGCTATGGGGTTATAGGTCCACACTGGGTGGACGTTTTGGGATCTAGGTGAGCCCCTAATGATCCTATGGTGTCGTATGAGGTCTTATTTTGAAGCTCTCGTGGAGGAGCACCCGACTGGACTAATGGTTCGTCCGTTTTCAATAATCTGCGCATGCGCAGTCTGGCCGTAGTATAGAAAGCAGGCATTTTGGGGGTGTGTTTGGGGTAGAGATTGACCGCTATGGGTCCGAATGGGTCGTGGAAGGTGTCAAAGTGAAGTTTGTGTGGAGTAGAGTCAGAATGGCGTGTTTTTAGTGCAAGTCGCGTCAATCTGCGCATGCGCAGTTGGGTGTAATAAGTAAAGTGGTCATTTTGGGGGGTGCGTAGAGGTGTGTTTGGGGTAGAGATGGACCATCCTTGGCCCGAATGCGTCCTGGGAGGTGTCATTTTGTAGCTCTCGGGAAGTAGACCCCGATTTGAGGGCTGCCCATATCATCTGTGACGTCATCGGTGACGTCATCAGTACGAGTATTAACGAAAGTGGACATTTTGAGGCAGTGAAGGAAGGCATTTGGGGTAGGGATGGATCATCCTTGGTCCGAATGCGTCGTGCGGGGCGTCATGTTGTAGCTCTCGGGGTGTAGACCCGATTTGCAGGATGTTCACGTCATCTGTGACGTCGTTGGTGATGTCATCAGTAGGAGTAGTAGCCAAAGTGGACATTTTGAGGGTGTGAAGGAAGGTGTTTGGGGTAGAGATGGACCATCCTTGGTCCGAATGCGTCGTGTGGGGTGTCATTTTGTAGCTCTCGGGGTGTAGACCCCAATTTGATGGATGTTCAAGTCATTTGTGACGTCATCAGTAGGAGTAGTAGCCAAAGTGGGAATTTTGGGGCAATGAAGGAAGGTATTTGGGGTAGATATGGACCATCCTTGGTCCGAATGCGTCGTGTGGGGTGTCCTGTTGTAGTTCTCGGGGTGTAGACCCGATTTGAGGGATGTTCACGTCATCTGTGACGTCATTGGTGACGTCATCAGTAGGAGTAGTGGCCAAAGTGGACATTTTGAAGGTGTGAAGGAAGGTGTTTGGGATCGAGATGAACCATCCGCGGTCCGAATGCGTCATGTGAGGTGTCATCTTGTAGCAACGCCCGCCAACGCCAAGCTTAACGCTTCAACGCCATGGTGAAATAGCTCAGAAGTTCTGATTTTCTAGATATTTCAGGGAATTGTCATTAATTCTTCGAAATGCAGTGACGCCCGTCAACGCTCGTAGTTACGCCTTAACGCTCTAACATAACGCCTTGACGCCATGATATAGACCGGAGAGAGAACAACAACAACAAGGATGACACACAAGAACAACAACAAGAAGAAGTTTTTTTCATATAGTTTATTCTCCCCAGTGTTACATCATACCTACGCTGGGGGAGCCGCGCTAGGTAGGTTTACAACACAAGAAGACTCTTGTCCAATCAGAGGCCGCCATTTGCATCTGTCATATTCGTTCCTGTCCGTTAGATGTATTCTCGGCTGTTCTTGTCCAATCAGAAGTCGCCATTTCAGAGAGTTCCATCTTCGGCCATGAACCGTTTGTTCTAATCGTCATCGGGCAGGCCTGGATACCGTTGAGGCAACATATCCTCAGATAGTTGTTTGCGCATTCTGAGTATCTATCAGTGCATGGGTGAATACATTCATCCGATGGGAATGTTTCGTAATTTGGTCACGAAAAACGTGACATTGGTGACCCTCACTACGACCCACTTGGTGTTGGGACGCTGTTCATAGGCCCATTCCAAGACATCCAATTGGTCCACTAGATTCAGCACGGGCTGTAGCGACGCCCGGTTAATGATGGTAAACGGTTGGTCAAATACCCGGATGTTACTGCTCGGGTAAAAGTATCGGACTTGATCTGTCTCCTTATGCTGCAGTACATAACCAAGCGCCAGGTTTAATTTGAAGGACGTAGTTTGGTCATTGAAGATGGCTTCCACGTAGCTGCGTAGACGGTCGAGGCCAGTCAGTCGGAAATTATAGATATTTCTTGAAATGGGCGATGACGGTGGAAACATTGCCGTATCATGGGCCAATGGCGCCGATAGATGTCACTCACTGGATGGGCGTCCTGTAAGAGATCGCTGGGAACATCCACCGCATCTTCCAGAAAATGTTCGTTGTTGTCAGGCGTATGACTGTGAACAGTAATGCTAGGGACCGGCTGGATATCTAGGCTTTGCTGAACTGTGGGTATAGGCGGGCTCTCCGTGATCGCATCACCAGTGGTATTCGTCTCCCCGGGCTCATCTTCACTAGGTCTGACCCTCATGGGTGCCTCTTTAGTGGAAAGTTGTCGCTCATACCGTGGTGATGGACCATGAATCAAACGTTGGTGCTGTCTTAACTGACTGGGTCGTTTGAAGAGTTGACCACAACCATTACATTGTTCCGTCGCGCCCTCGTGGAATGAGCGTTCGTGGCGCAGTAAATGATCTTCCCGATTGAATGACCGTGTGCATGTTGTACAAGTATACCGACCATCGGTGTGGGTGGAGGCCTCGTGGCCTCGTAAATTATCTAGACGAGTAAACAGCGTCTGGCAAGTTGTGCAAGAGAACATATCGGCTGTGGATCTGAAAATGATGAATGCTGTAAAAATTCTGGCTCTTATAGGCCAACATAGAAGTACCCGGATGTAGGAGCGGATGTCAGCGACAAGAGCGCGGATGTACCCGGATGCAAAAGCCCCCGGATGTAAAAGTGCCCGGATGTTTACGAATGTCCCTCCTTTCCGGACTTCTATTAGATCCATGTCCAGAAGCTCTCATGTCCTGCATGTGAATAGTCATATTGTGTATGTATGCATGCGTGTATGCGTCTGTATGTGGGTGTGTGTGCTTGCGTGTGTACGCGTGTGCGTGTATGTGTGTGTGCGTGTGTATGCGTCTCTGTGTGTGTGTGCGTGCGTGTGCGTGTGCGTAAGTGTGCGTCTTTGTATGCGTGCGTGTATGCATGTGTGTGTGTTTGTGTGTGTGTATGCCTGCGTGTACGCGTGTGTGTGTATGTGTGTGTGTGTGTGTGTGTATGCGTCTGTGTGTATGTGTGTGTGCGTGTGTATGTGTGTGGGTTTGCGTATGCGTGCTCGTGCGTGTGCGTGTATGTGTGTGTATGCGTCTGTGTGTATGCGTGTGTGTGCGTGTGTACACGTGTTTGTGTGTGTGCTTGCGTGTGTGCAGGTGTGTGTGTGTGCGTGCGTGTATGTGCGTGTGGATGTGTGTGTATGCCTCTGTGTGTGTCAGTGCGTGTGCTTGCATGTGTGTGTTTACGCGTGCGTGTGTGTGTGTGCGTGCATGTACCTGTGTGTGTTTGTGCGTGTGTGTGTGTGCTTGTGTGTATACATGTCTGTGTTTGCGTCTGTGTGCGTGTGTGTGTATGCTTGCGCGTACGCGTGTGTGCGCGTGCGAGTATGTGTGCGTGTGTGTGTGTGTGTGTGCGTCTGTGTGTGCATGTTTGTGTGTATGCGTGTCAGCGCCCGGTGGTGGTGGGAGCTCCCGTGTGACAGAGCTCCTGGTGCACCCTGTACCCTATAGCCCGTAGGTATATGTGAGCTCCCACCACCACCGGGCCTTGACACGCATACACACAAACATGCACACACAGACGCAAACACACACACTCACACACGCGCGTACGCGCAAGCACACACACACACACGTACACAGACGCAAACACAGTCATGTATACACACAAGCACACACAAACGCGCATACACACACACACGCACACCCACACACGATTGAACACACACGTACAGGCACGCACACACACACACACGCACGCACACACACACACGCAAGCACACGCAGGCACACACAGAGGCATACACACACATCCACACACACATCCACACACACACACAGACGCACCAATACACGCATAAGCCGTAATATGAGGTCCGACACATTTTAACGGAATTGGGGACATCGAAACCAGGGACCTTTTCAAGCAATCCGAGCACATGGACATAAGTGCTGTGCCTTCTAAGTTACATTCCCACACCGTTTTGCTATTGTGTATCTACAACGAAATAGGTAAAATGAATAATGATATTTCACCGGAATCCGTGAGCCACCAGATGTGTGACTTTCCGTGACATGTGTGACTTTTCTAGGTCCATGTTGTGTGACATTCAGAGACAGAAGTCATAGGTGACAAAATGGGGACCTAAGCCGTGTGACATTTTGAGACCTAACTCAAGTGTGACTTTCGGAGGCATAATTATTTGACTGTCCGAAACATGCTATATATTTCAAAGAAAAACAATGCAGCCTAAGATTTATTGGACTAATTGTAGGCATTAAAGCAGATGAATGTGGCTGACAATACTGACAATGAATGCGTATAAGATGCATACAACGGCCGACTTGTACATTATTAAGGAAACAAGGAAGGGCCTCTGTGCATTGACTCGTAACTTCAGCTAAACAGTTACTGGTACGCATAATGTCACTTTGCCCTATCTTTGAACCCAGGAGAATATTTTGAAGTGGTGATAGCTGGCATACTTTCATGTAATATTCACTAAATTATGCATTAATCTTAGCACAATGACACTTTCTTTAGTGGGAAAATATAGTACATAAGTATAACATTCTGTCAACTAACACCAGTTTAATATATCCTCATGGTTTAAAAGATAGGGCAAAGCGAAATTATACGAACCAGTATTTGATCAGCAGAAGGATCTTCTTTGTTCTCTCAATTATGTGCAAAGGGCAAATAGGGCACATTCAGGGCTGCGGAATGTGACCAAATCAATGTTGTTTGTTCTGCCATATATACAAACTACTTCGTAGGGGCTATACTCGAATTAGCATATAACGGTACAAAAAATGCTTCGAGGGGCTATATTCCATATAATCCAAGAGCTAGGGCACTTTTAATTGTACGTCGGAGGCCAAAAGGTTTGAGCATGTTTTTTTGACCAGAATTTCGTGCGGAATCTGAAAACGCTCGTCTTGGTCGTCAAAGCTGCTGCATACTGGATGAAAAACGCGATTTGTCGATTTTTTTAAACCAAATTATCAAGGAAATTGAGAAAACGAATGTATAATTACTAAATATTTAACTGCGCGTCCATATTTGGCTCCAAATTGAAGGCGCTGAACTGGTCCAATCATACACAAGACAAAAAGCTGTATGTAATTGATTAAATGGTCTCACGCGATTATTTCGTCCAAAATGATGTTAAAATTGCTCAAATCCATAAAACATATCGCTAGAATTATCTCGCTGATAGCTGTATTTGAACTGGTAGTTTATTTTCATGCATCCAGAAAACTGACGACCGCCACTATAGGCATTCAGCAATACCAAATATGACCATGTCACCCGATTATTGTGGCAAAATACGCCATAAAGTTACCCATACCCCCTTTTCAGCAAAATATGCTGAATGTGAATTTTTCCGGAAGAGAGATGATTTAGCTCCAGAATCTGGCTCATCTTCGCGAATAGAGAGCTGAAACTTCAACAACCTGTATTTGGACCATTATATATCAAACGATGCAACTTGTGTTTCAGTGGCCATCATACTGACGTCACGATGACATCATGAATTAACATTATTTTATCGGAATTTTTCATTTATTTTTACATTTTTTTTATTCAGACTGATACCCTATATCCTGCGCGACTTAGCTGTGCTAATATGCTGAACGCGACGTTAAACCTTAATTCTCTCTGCTGCAATTATACCGGCTGATCAACTATTTACAATGTAACAGACTGATGTACTTAACAGAAAACAAATGTTTCTGTTGCAGTATAGTAATGGTGTCCTTTGTTAAGTTTGTTGCAGAAACAATGAGCAGAACTGAGCCGCAAGGAAAACAGAAAGCTTTTATCAGACAGCTTAAACGCGCCCCCTCTTCAAACCTATAGACACGTACATCTAACCCCTCCGCTCATCATGAGTAAAATTTTAATTTCCATAACCAGGCATGTCTTGTGGTCGACATGGCTGTCATTTCGAATTCGACCATTATATTTCTATTTTGGGGATATGCAAATAATTTCAAAATGGGCATAAGGAGTTCGGCTATGCATAGATATATCGATTTTGATAAATTTAGACAATGACCGGAGAACAATGCCTTGAACTAAGCGAGTCATGAAAAATATGATTTTTAGATGACCCCCATATGGCCGCCATTTTGAATTTGACTATCAAGTCTTGAACTTAGGGATACACAATAGATTCAAAATGGGCGTAAGATGCTAGGTTATGCTTATATATCCATCTGTTCTGATATATTAGCGCAATGATCTGAGACTAGTACCTGGACTTTCAGAGGAACAAATATGACCGTCATTTTGCATTTGTTCATCATGTCTTGATCTTGACGAAAAGAAAATAGATTCAAAATGAGCGTAAGATGTTAGGCTATGCTTAGATATATATCGGTTTTGAAACAATTGAACAGTGAGCTGAGCATAATGCCTTGAACAAAACGAGTAACATGAAAAAAATAAGATTTTCGGATGACCCAATATGGCCGCCATTTTTAATTTTACGTCAAATCTTGATTCAGAGATATGTAAATAGATTCAAAATGGGTGTAAGCTGTCAGGTTATTCTAAGATATCTTTCACATTTGATAAACTTGCGCTGTGAGCTAAGAAGCTAAGAAGAATGCCTTTGGCAAAAAGAGCACGATGAAGAAAGTATGATTTTCAGATGACCCCATAGGACCGCCATATTGAATTTTTCCGGCATATCTTAATCCATTCGCAACTTCTCCGGATCTCCGGTTTGAGAGAATCGGTCCCCTTCGTAGATTTCCGCTCGGGAGTTCCGAATGATCTTAATCTTGAAGAAAAGCAAAAAGACTCAAAATGGGCGTAAGATGCTAGGCTATACTTATACATATCTCTCAGTTTTGGTATAACTTTTAACAACGACTCCAGAATAATGCCTTGACTAAAAGGAGCAACATGAAAAAGTATGATTTTCAGATGACTCGATTTTTGACCATCAAATCTTGAACTTAGGGATATATAAATAGATTCAAAATGAGAATAAGATGCCAAGCTATGCTTAAAGACCCCTCAGTTTTGACAAATTTGCGCATTGGGCTTAGAATCCCTTGATTCTGTATGACTCGAACTATATGAAAAACGTGAACAGGTGTGATTTTCAAATTACCCCACCTGTCGGCCATTTGAATTAAAGCATAATATTTTAAGCTGAAAATTATGCAAATATATTAAAAATATGCGTAAGGCCATAGACTTTGATGTGAGATCCCTTGGTGTTCAACAGTTGAAAACTTTGCACACTGAACTGAGAATAACGCCTTTCAGATGAACACTGAAAAAGCGCGATTTTCGGATGCTCCCACATGAGCGCTTAATCAATAGAATTTCGGAAATGGGTGCAAAATCGTCCCAATATAATATCCTAAAACACTGACAAGTCTTGGATTTTTAATCATTTCGGTGATACCGCGGAAAGTTCAAAAGAGTGCTAAATTTCCATTGGGTTATACAAAACTACGTCAAACACAGGAAAGCAAATCTTGCACCAACAATTTTCTTGATCGGGAAGGATCAATCTATAAGGAACTGTATGTTGCCAATAATTTACAAACAAACAAAAAAATCAAAGAATTATGCCCCTGCACTAAGAAGCCAAAATATGATGTAAAGCTAATAATTGGGCCAATATGGTATATTTATTGACTTTATAAATCACTGATATACATATTTTATTGTCTGTATTAAAGCTTACACTTTTCTTTTTGCGTAGAATCTTTGCTTTTTTTCTACCACAAAAGATATCCAATTATCACGTTTCAACAGAGATAGTAGCAGGAGTTAAATATATCAGTACGAAAAAAGTAAAAAAAATAAATATATACGATAAAATTCGAGAATAACGTTTGGAGTCCATGATGTTAAAGTGACGTCAGTATGACGGTCAGTGAGATATATATTGCATTGTTTGACACAGCATGACCCAAATACGGTTGTTTTTCAACAACCCAACTCTCAATTCGCAAAGATGAGCCAAATATAGTGGGGCCAAATCGTGGTCTCTGCAAACGGAAATAGGGGGGTAGGGTAAATTCAGACCAAATTTTGCCACGATGGTGGGGTGTCCATGGTCATATTTAGTATTGCTGAATGCACAATGGCTGTCGTCAGTTTTCTGGATGCAGGTAAATAACCTACTCGTTGGAATAAAGATATCAGCATGAAAATTCCAGCGATATGTTTGATTGATTTGGTCAATTTTAACTTCATTTTGGACGAAATAATCATTTGAGACCAAGGTAATCAATTACATATGGCTTTTTCTCAAGTGTATAGTTCAGCACCTTCAATTTGGGGTCGAATATGGAGGCACAGCTAAATATTTGATAATTATACATTCGTTTTAATAATTTCGTTGAAAATTTGGTAAAAAAAATCGACAAATCGCGTTTTCCATCCAGTATGCAGCAGCTTTGGCAACCAAGACGCGCGTTGTCAGCACAAAACGTTTGGCCTCCGACGTACAACTAAAAGTGCCCTAGCTCTTGGACTAATAACAAATTGCCATTACTGTAGTATAAAACCATTGCGACAGAGAGATGAAGGATTTCATGGGAACAATTCTCGGGGGTAGGCCTATTAT
Source organism: Hanleya hanleyi (assembly GCA_036873755.1). Classification (NCBI taxonomy): domain Eukaryota; kingdom Metazoa; phylum Mollusca; class Polyplacophora; order Lepidopleurida; family Hanleyidae; genus Hanleya; species Hanleya hanleyi. The sequence goes on along the minus strand of JAVTVY010031051.1, from coordinate 8,990 downwards.
CTTTTGGCCGGCATAGCTCAGATAGTAAGCGCAACTCTACGGATTAGAGAGGTCGTGATTTAGATTCCCGCTGACGGCTAAATTATTATTTCTCTCGAAAATTATTTCCACAAAAAATAAATTACTTAGTGGGGGTTATATTCCATACCAAACTGCCATTTCTGAAGCCAGTTGCGCACATTGTACCACCGATAAAGAATGGATATAGGCCTTCACTGTGTCAAATCACGGAGGTTTTTACCCATGGGTCGGTATAGCTCAAATGATAAGAGCATCTAACGGCTAAATTATTCTTTCTCGCGAAAATGTGGGGGCTATGCTCCATACCAAATTGCCTGATATTGCTTTTCTTGACGGCCGCCATCGGCGTCATGGAAACGTCCATTGTACGATCACCCATAAACTGAGGAGCGACCATGACACCATCCCTTGTACGCTCGCCCATAAAAGCAGCCCTGTTAGACAGATGAACACAGCTCTTTCTTCACAGTCAACTCATCAGTGTCGATCATAGTTGTTTAGAGTGGGGGAAGAGTACACAAGGCATTAGAAGGATATCCATCCAGCGCAGATGAGCCCAATGAGGTTGAAACACTATCCATTGATAGTCAGACAAAGAGATTATCTGCAGATTATCCCTGGAAAGCTGGAGCATGGATGAAGACGAAGAGGAAGGGAAATGCTCATTATGGGACAACATTAATTGTGACTGCAGCTCCTAATACGCACGTCCGGCTATCCAAGAAGTGGACAATGGCGCAGAGAACTAACTGGCGACGTATCTCCACAGGAAAATGACTTGCCTCTTTATGAACGCTACACCTTGTCACACTTGAAACGGAGCACGATTGCTGGCAGAAGCAGATACATCGATAAAACCAGGCATAACTCGGAAGAGAATATGGAGTTACCACCGAAAAAGGCACAGGTAAAAAGCCGCAAAACTGCGAAAACAGCTGTTAAAGGACATGTTGACTTTAGATGTCCCGGAATGGCAAATTTGTCACAATTATGTCACAGATTCTTTCGAAATAGCTTAGATGTTAGGACTTCTAAATATACACAAATCAGCTCCCTCAGCTGGGGTATGATGTGACAGGGATAATAAAGAGTTAGCTTAGTTGACCTGGCTTCGTTCGTTCCTACTACGCCAGGATGCCTCTCAATGAACTTACATGTACACTCCGGGATCACACGGCTCCATGGGTCGTTCGGCTCCATCCGGCAATAAAACAACCCCTCCCAGCTCTCTGTCCATTTGTTTTATCGAATTCGGCAAAGAGTTTGATTGCCGTGAAGAGCTCATTCATCTGCAATCAGTCTTCAAACATCAACGGTCGGTTGAATTCGCCGCCATTATATTCATACGTGTCACGTGATCAGCAACGTATCGTGCGATCACGTGACCGGCGGTACGAAAATAATGGCGGAAGTTCAACCGGTCGTTGTTGTTTGAAGACTGATTGCAGACGGATGAGCTCTTTACGGCAATCAAACTCTTTGCCGAACTCGATAAAACAAATAGTCAGAGAGCTGTGAGGGATTGTTTTATTGCCGGATGGAGCCGAATGACCCATGGAGCCGTTTGATCCCGGAGTGTACATGTAAGTTCATTGAGAGGCATCATGGCGTAGTAGGAACGAATGAAGCCATGTCAACTTGGCTAATAAAGAGTGTGAAAAATTAAACATTTATAAATAATGTTAGTGTTTGTTATCAAATCAAACCTGTTATCACTTAAATGCCAATATCCTCCATTTGGAGATCTCCTGCAAACAAAATTATCTCCCTTGATCGCTGCGTCGATTGTCCGCCAGGTGGCGTGCTCTCCGCGCATGTCCATCACTCTTTTTCCCATGTTGAGCAAGACCTGTTTTGAGTCAAGGCCGAGCAAAGAGGGGAGGATGGGTTGGGCAAATCAACGTTGATAACAGGTTTGATTTGATAACAAACACTAACATTATTTATAAATGTTTAATGTTTGTGTCTCAAATCTTCACCTGTTATCACTTAAATGCCAGACTCCCAACAGAGGAGGTTGGGTAGCCGGCCTTGTGACTTGCTTTTGGATTAAGTGGAGCACGCCTTGTTCTGATTTTGTAAATCTAATATGCCCAGTAATATCCTGATAATTCCCGTGTCGTATAGAGGCGTAGGGAGTTCGAGGTATTACAAGTAATGCGGCGAGAGGTGGACTCTGTTCCTACCCTTTGCTCGCATACTTGGCTAGATAATCAGATGCCATCGTGATGCCTTGAAGTCCCTTCGTCTCCGGCATGGTCTGTCCTCTATGCTTGTGGAATTGTCGGGATCTTGCTTGCTTGATCGGCGCCCCCCCCCCCTTTTTGATAGGAGTGGTAGACTATACCCTGGGCTGTGGCTATAGGTCCAGTGTAGTCATCCTATCTGTCTGCACAGACATGTCTGAAGATAGCAACCAGCATGAGTTGAATTGATCGTCCAAGCGCAGGTGTCAACAGTATCGTTCAACGATAAGTTTTCCCCAAAGTGGCCCGGACGTCACACTGGCTCTAATCTTGTGAGACGATGTCTCCATAAAGGAGAAGGAGCGTTGATGGCGAGTTGGTTAAACCAGTCGGCAGTCTTCTTCAACCCAGACGGTGATCATGGACTAGTGATGTCCGCTGATGGGTCTGTTAGAAGTGATGAGAGAGGAAGACAGCTGGAACCCCTTGTCGGTTCTATAAAGAGTGCTCCAGGCCTCTGACTGCATATAAAAAACCTCTTCTCCTCCAGCAGGTACACGAAATCTGTTAGCGCTGGAATCTGGTACAGTCTTTGGACGTCTGGTCCCTGACGTATGGAATCGTTCTAAATGACGAAATCCGGGATGGGATGAAAGGATCTGGTTGACCAGTCTGTCATCCCTGTCAAGGAACTAGGTTCTACTGTGCAATGCTATGATTGTGTAGTGAAGACTGTCATGGAGCTGTCTTGTAGGACAGGATCTTGACTGCAGTTGGTAGAACTGGTTTGAATGGCAGGCGCAAGAATGCCCTAGTATCACATCCAGGTCTCCTTGGGTGGTAATTGATGTGTTCGGCGAGACTGTAAGGTGAAGACCATGGAAAGCCGAAATGCTGAAATGTAGTCGGTTCCGTGGGTGAACTTGACAACCCTGGATGATGCTGAGTGATACCCCTGTGTACTGCTTGACTGAGATTCCCTGCCCTGATACAGATACAGAAGGAAAACCCAGCTGTTGCTGGAACAGAAACAGTGTTGGCCACAGGTCCTCTACTATAGTACATTCTCGGGGCTTGATGCGACTGTACCGTAAATAGTAGCTTGCTGTTGTCATTGTCTGTACAATTTGGTCCTGGAGAAAAACCCTGGTCTGCAAGGAAAATCTGGACCGTAGCAGACGTGGGGGTTCGGCCGTTGTGGGTCCCGGTGCCTCCGTGGAAAAGTGATCTTCCGGTTGTAGTACCTTGTAGGACTTGGAGGAAGCTGTCGGCGGGAACCCTGAAGTGATGTGAAACACATGGTGTTGTGACATGGTATTGCGGATACCGTGCTGTTAGGACCAGTGTCGATGTTTCTAGAAGACAGTGACTGGAATCTTGCTCCCCCCCAAACTTGACGCAACTGACGACCGTGCTGAACGTTCGTAATCAATGCTGATGTGTTGTACAACCGCAATCTCCAAGGGGGACCGCCTTCTTAGCGTAGATATCCCTAAGGAAGATGATGCGTTGCTTGTCTATCGTGGTATCCATGTGATGTGTCGGCTATCTGTTGCCGGACTAATGGACCCCTCTAAGCTATGAATTCCGCATCGGTGAATGTGAACTTCTATGTGCTCGGTTGAAACTGACTCCGGCATCGCCACTCTGGGAGGGGGTGAAGATGTTCCGGGACGAGCATCCTTAGATTGCTTGTTCTTGCCCTCAGGATCAGTTGTAGTTGAGAAACTGTAATGAGGAGTACCTGAAGCTAGCCAAAACTGTGCTAGGTCCCGGGTGAGTAGTAGACTGTAGTTCCATCCAACGGACCTCTGGGTCATGGTGTTGATGGTCTGGTTCTCGGTGCAGGTTCCATATGCCGGAAACCTGCTTGCCGCTTGAATGTAGCCGTACTACATAATCCGTGGGGTCCCTGGAAATATCCCTGGACCGCCATGATCATCGAGGCGAAACTCGAAAAAGGCCTCTGGAAACGTCGAAAAGTGACGACAATCGGGAGTCGGAGTCCAACTCCTGTAGAGTCGAATATGCTCAGTAAGTGTCCGGCTCCGTCGTCTGGTCCGGTCTCTACTGTCATCCCGATGAATGCTGGAGTCCCAGGTTCTGTTCTGGAGTCCTAATTCGCATTCCGGATTAGAGATGACTTTATCCTCGTGTCCTATTCCAGTGTCCTATTCCGGTGTCCGGGTCCATGTTGACTTGGCCTTGGAAGGGACCTCAATGTGAAACTAGGCTTGCCCACTGTAGACTGGATGTCTCATCCCAAAGAAAAACGGGTTAAGTCAAAACCGACTAGCCGTTTCTCCCGAAATAGATTCCCCTGATCATGATGTCGGGTGTAGGTGGAGTCCTAGATTATCCGATGAGGAGTAGGATCCGGCTCTTAGAAGACTGAGGATGATCGTCAGATGAAGTGTCGGGACTTGGAGTAGACCTCACGTAAGGACTGACTTCTTCGACGCTGATCTTCTATATCATCAGGGTCGACCGTTCTACAATCAGGTGAGTGAAGACTCAAAGCTTGGGAAGGATGAAAGGATGACTAGTGGTTTGAAGGTGAAGCTTGAGAACCATCAATTCTGACTGACGAAGTTGCCTCTGTCCCGGTCGGAAGATTCCCTCTTTACCTTGGAACTGTCCTTCCTTGTAAGGGAGAACACCACTCTGAGCATCTAGCTTGGGTTGTCCGAGTTCTGACCGGAGAAAACCTCCGTGGCGATCTCCTCTGTTAGAGTCGATAAGGCGCCGAAGAATTCCATCTTGGGCCGTGAAAAGGTCAAGGATCCCTCTATGCTTCACGTCTGGATCCTGAATCACCTTGGGAATAGCCGTCAGGAACCAATCAGAGTATGATGTAATTCTGTGTTCATATCTTCCACAGCACAGGCTTGCCTCTGTTGAAGTACCCCCGCTGGTGTCCTCGTAAAGTTCAACAGTCTGTCAAGATCCGGTTCAGACTTCGGGCCCTGAACGGTGGATTGTCTCCGTGAAGAGTGTAAGCCTTGTAAGGACCGGGCTCCTGGAGAGATGACGAAGTCTCCAATTGTCGATCCAGTGCGTCGTATAGGTTGGCTGATGCTGGAGATGGTGCGCAGGTTGGCGCAGCTTCCTCCTCAGAAGGTTTGTTAAAACCGTAAAGAGGTGTCGTAGTAAGTTTTCTCCGTTCCCGGCGAGGTCATCAGGCTGCTTGTCATCGCCGACCACCGGTCTGGGCATCTCTGGAGTCAACGTATGTACCGCCGCTATCCTGACTTTGAAGGGTAGCATGTCTTATTCTTCTACCTCCGCCCGACGTAGGAGGTGAATCTGTATGAGATGAGGATGCCGAGGAAGTGGAACGTCGTGCGTGATCCTCATAGTCCGAGTCTGAGTCTGGTCGAATCCCGTGCAGGATTCGAACCAGCGACCCCAGAGTCAGGCACCTAATTGCCAGCACTGTATGTCGGGGATCTAAATCACTCGGCCAACGGGCCTCCCACCGTTGCTAGAAGAATGGGTCGTGTCATCTCACGGGTCTCCGATGAAGGAACTCTACCCTGGTAAGGGGCTGTGAAGCCTGGAGATGACTGTGTTTCTTGACCAGGCTTGCCTTGGAAGGTACCCCTGGAGCAGAAGTCTGTTCCTTGGGGGCACGTCCAGAATGGTGATCTACGAGTCCCTGTTCATCTCTGGACTTCCGTTTTATCCCGATGCTCCGGGCTACGGTGATGGTGGGTAGACGTCCACTCCTCGCCATCAATGCTTGTTGACGAGAAACCGGTGAACGGCTTCTCCCTCGTCTGTTGTAAGGTCGTTCTGGGGTATGGTCCCTATGGTACCGACTCCGGTAGGCTGGACTAGGTGAAGGGGTCCGACGTCTAGGACGGTCCCTCTCTCGATGATGACGTACAGGATAGGAATCTCGGCGTTGTAACGGTGTGCGACTTCGTTTACGAAATCTGCTTGCCGTAGTACCGAGGTGTGGCTCCGTTGAACGGGTCCAAGCTGGAGTAGAGGCCGGCTCATGGCGTTCTGGCTGAGTCCGTTCCTCATAAGTCCGTGACTCCTTGGATGTGGAGTCTCGGTGATCTGTATAAGTCCGTTCTGCTTGAGTCCGTGACTTCTCAGATGTAGACTCTCGGCGCGCTGGATAGGTCCGTGTGGTATCCCGCTCCGTGGTACGGCTCCGGGTCCGTGGTACGGCTCCGGGCTGTAGTTTCCTCCCGCGGTGCTCCGGTATCGGAGTCACGGCGGTCTGGATAGGTCCGTGAGGTCTCCCGTTCCGTGGTACGGCGCCCTGGATAGGGCCGTGGTGTCTCCCGTTCCGTGGTACGGCTCTCTGGATAGGGCCGTGATTCCTTGGAATCCCGGTCCCTGTAGGCCTTTGGCTTGTCCGACTCCCGGCGTCCCGTATAGGGCCGTGACTCCGTGCCGTGGAACTGGTGAGCTGTGCTTGAGTCGGGTCCCGCTGTAGTGGTGGAGTCTGTGATCTTGATTCTCGGACTGCCTTCTTCGCCGTGTCCGTCTGTGTCTCCGGGGTACGGCGGTTCTTTGGGGACTTGGATGAACGGGAGTTGGTATCCGAGGACTCGATTTGATCCGTGTCTGTGACGGGGCTGTCTAGTAGAGTCCGTGTCAGCACTCTAGCCGGTGCAGTAGAAGTAAACCGTATCGCCGTGGCTTGGGCTTGACTGGTCTGCACTTTGCCTATTCTCTCGGTATCCCGGTAGTCCCTGTAGGCTCTTGGCTTGACGGGGTCTCGGAGTTCTGCATTGGGCCGTGATCTCTCAGAGCCATGGTCCCGTATGCTGATCTAAAGTCCGTGGCCTGTAGGTGTGGGCTCCCGGTGAGACGTAGACTCTCGGCGTACTGGATAAGTCCGAACTTCATAGGTCCGTGTCGTTCTCCGTTCCGCGGTACGGCTCGGGGCCGTAGTACCGCCTCTAGAAGTAACCTCTCTCTCCGATGGTCGGGTCCGAGGTGCTCCTTGAAGGCCCAGGGTACGGCTCTTTCCCGGGTCCCGGTTCTCCACCAGGTCCCGGCTGAAAGACTTGTCTTTCTTGAGTTGCGGAGGCTTGGATGAACGGGAACTGTAATCCGAGGTCTGCCCAGATCCGTGGTTGTAACGGCTCCGGTATAGGGTCCGTAACTCATCTTCTCCGGTGAACTTGAACTAGGCTGTGCCTTGTTCACCGTCTTAAAATGTAGCTCCAGGGTACTGCTCTTTGCCGTGGAGCTGTGATCCTGTGTCCGTGATCTGTACTGTTTCACGGGACTGTTGTGAAGATTCCACTGGCAACAGTATCGTTTTCAACGATAAGTTGCTGGTAGGAACTTCGTTTACAGCCAAGTCGTTGAAGAGGGCCTGAGTAGCTTGCTTCTCAGCTGGACATCTTGCCAGGTCAGTGGCCGCTCTCCAGAGTTGACTGCGTCACCATAGGATAGCTATGCCAGGTCACGTCGTCCCAGTCTGCACATTCACGGCATGTCACTTGACTGTAAACACACCTTTGAAAACAAAGAAAATGCAAGTCTTTAACTGGTTAAAACTGACGACATGATTCGTTCCTATAAATCTTTATAGCTGGGCGACTACGTTGGTTCATAATGAACTCACGGGAGAAAAAAATAACCCTAGAGTGCGTCTATAACAATCCAAAAGTTACTGTTTACAGGAGCTCTTTCAAAACAGGTCTGGTCACCAAGACTGCAAAGGAAAAGAGTGATGGACATGCGCGGAGAGCACGCCACCTGGCGGACAATCGACGCAGCGATCAAGGGAGATAATTTTGTTTGCAGGAGATCTCCAAATGGAGGATATTGGCATTTAAGTGATAACAGGTGAAGATTTGAGACACAAACACAATCATTGTAACTCTCTCGAAGTCTCATCTATGTGTTCAGCCGCCTATGACGCCGGTGGAGAATTATACTTTGCTTTTAAGCCCAATCTCAAATTATCTTATGCCGTTAACGGCATCGGAAAGTTATGATCAGCCATCAACCAGTGGGATTATAAAAGCATCAGTAGCCCATGACATAAGTAGTATTGCTAGTTTGTGTGGCGCATGGAAATTCCTATTTTTCGACTTGTTCACCAGATCACTGGAGCTTGAACACATGGACCATGGGTGTTTGAAACATCACGTGATCCAATGAAAACTGCAATAATGACAGCACCTGCCTCGATGCCATCACCGACGCAACCATTATGATAAAATCGACCACAAACACCCATACGCTACAATCGCACAGCGTTAGTGCAGAAATGATCACTTCCAGGATGTTCACGTCAGAAGCGGATATTTCCCATGGACTGTCCTTGGTAAGAGGTTTAATTTGAACCCAGCATGACCAGATTTGGCCAAACTGACGTCACTGCAGGTACTGTAATACCAAAACTTGTGCATGAAAAAACAAGTGAGAAGAAAGATGCTCACAAGGTCCACTGCAAATGATAGCCATCTTCGAGTGCTTCAACTAGAGGGGAGATCAACTTTATCTACTACTGCACGGTGACAACAATGCGACTTCCCGGGACATGCTATATTATTCAAAGAAAAGTGATCTACTTGGTTTGAGATTAAGCATAGGAACTAAAGCGGACAATGCCATGTAAATGTGGATGCATGCGTCTGCCTGGAATTGTGTCCAGCTACTTCAGTAAGGCTGGGATGGGGAGGGGCGAGGGGGGCTTAGAAACACTGTTGTCCGCGATTTCGTTAGATTCACTTGTCCGGACAATAACTCGAGAATAATTTAACTGATACCTTCAAACTTGGGATGTGCCTCGACATTGGTAGG
>JAVTVY010031050.1:0-13550 GCA_036873755.1 Hanleya hanleyi | reverse complement strand
AGCCAATCAGAAGCGTCGTACATTGGGCTTCCGGTTTTAGTCGTCGACAGAATGACCAGCTGCCTGTGGAATGACTGTACGGGTTTGAGGGGAAATTTTCGAAATGAAACGTTGACAACTGAGTTTGAGCGAACCCTTCAAACGAAATAAAAGATGATCTTTTCACGGGGATGGCGATGCTGTCAGTACAGTGCCGCCGAATATTAATGACAGCGACTCAAAATGTGACTATGTCGAACATTTTGATGCAGTGCCAGTTACAACAACAACGACAATGGGGTCGTCAAATTCACCCGTTAAAGCCAATGACGGCATATTAAGCGACAATTAATTCTCAACACTATAAATGAACCTATTTTTGCAATTATCCTGATACAATTTTGAGTATAAAGATATCCCCCCCCCCCCCAAAGAAGATTTTATGTAGATTTGGCATGATGTTCAGATTTCAGAACAGTTTAGGCCAGGTCAAATTTCTTCACACAACATAAGCCTATTTGTTTAGCTTCCACTTCAAAATCTACCAAGTTCTTACTTAATGTTGATTTTTCTTAATCCACCTGTTTGATATTGTTATGTAAGCTTAATAGAAATCTGGCTTCATGGGCTACATGGGGGTGACTGGGCATGCTGGGACGGGGTAGCTTAATTGCTGAATGCTACATAAAAATACCCTGTGCTAGGAATTTTCATCCCAAAATGGCTCAGATTGCACCACAGAGCATGTGGGGTTTTCTGGCGGCCCCCAGGCCCCCGGCCTAATTTTTAAACGCCTCGCTGCACTCGGCAGTTAACAACCACATACACCCGTTTAGATATGATTGTACAGGTGTTCCCAAAGAAATGGAGAACCCGGAGTGGAAACTGACATCAGTTTCTAGCCAGATTCCACTGGAGCGTAATCTGGGCGGAAACAGGTTGGAAATTTCATTACCAGTTTCCAGTCCATTTCCGCTGGATTGCAAACAGAACGGAAACTGACATCAGTTTCTGACCAGTGTCCACTGTAGCGGAAATTTAAGGACAGCTTTCCGTCCAGTCTCCGTACACCGGAATCTTAGCGGAAACCTATGTCCGTTTCCGACCTGTTTCTGCGCAACCGGAAACAGGCTAGAAACTTAATAGCAGTTTCCGGTCCATTTCCGCTGGATTTGAAACAGAGCGGAAACTCACGTTGGTATCTGAGCCATTTCACAAGCGTGTTGGAAACTTCAATACCAGTTTCCAGTCCATTTCTGCTGCATTGGAAACAGAGCGGAAACTGACATCATTTTCTGACCAGTTTCCGCTGGAGCGGAATCTGGGCGGAAATTTAACAACATCAGTTGAGTTTCCCCCATGTTTCCAATCCAGCGGAAATAGACCGGAAACTGCTATTCAACTTTCCAGTCGGTTTCCGCTTGAGCAGAAACAGATCGGAAACTGACCTAGGTTTCCGCCAAGATTCCGGTACACGGAAACTGGACAAAAACCGAGGTCAGTTTCCGATCTGTTTCTGCTCAAGCGGAAACCGACTGGAAAGTTGAATAGCAGTTTCCGGTCTATTTCCGCTGGATTGGAAACATGGGGGAAACTCGCGTTGGTTTCCAAGCTGTTTCTGCTCGAGCGGAAACAGGTCGGAAACCCCAGTACCAGTTTACAGTCCATTTCCGATGCATTTGAAACAGAGCGGAAACTAACATCAGTTTCCCACCCGTTTCCGCTGAAGCGTAATCTGGGCGGAAATTTGACAACAGGTTTCTGTCCAGTTTCCGTGCACCGGATTCTTGGCGGAAACCAAAACACCTGTTTCCACTGGTTTCCGCATTGCGGAAACAGGCTGGAAATGGGGTGTTACAGTTTCCAACTGGTTTCCGCCAAGAATCCGCATTTTTGGAAACCAGTACATTTCACCCAGTGATTACTTTCCTGAGAGGGATAGTTTACCATGACGAAATTGTAACCATCTCTGTTGTCGTAAATTCTACGAAAGAGAAGGCCCGCTTCATATTTATAGAGCTATAGGTCTAAATATGATGTGCCATTAGGGCTATATGTTGTTTCATTCAAATTCAGTGAGAGTATCCTTCACTGTGTCATTAATATAGCGATTATCCACAGAGAAAATCGTCTAAATAGCGTTTGATGAATGAGAAAGAGCGGGATTTGAAATGGTCGGTTTTTGTTAGTTTCTGATAAGCACTGTTATATATTTACGGTAGCGGAGATCGAACCAGCTACTAACTTTCAACACATTTGAATTTAAGTCACTACTAAGTTTTCTCTAACCTTGATCCTTCCTTTTTACACAGGATGTATTTTGTGTGAGAGCGCTAACCAGAAGTACTCGAGACGAGGAACCAATGGTGAGGAGAGCTATGTTAAATTATCGGGGTTCAAAACTAAGTTGGCTTGAAGCCTATTCTTTTTGTTGATACCATTATTATCCCACCATATTTTTCGCCCTGAATAACTCCGGGATGGCTAAACTGTTCGTATCGAAACAACGACTGATTATAGCAAGTTGTGAGATCCAAGTTAGCGGTTATCATGGATTCAGTCAATTCTCTGGATCTAATCATTGTGAAACGCAATCAGCTATGTGTCGCAGCCAACAAAACTGTTCATGGCAATTTGCTCCATATGGCTGACAATGGACAATCGGACATGGATCATCAATCCAGATGCTGGAAAGTGGCTAGATTTATGCTTTTCCCCGCCTAGATAAAGCACATCATTGTAATGGATTGAGAGTTCGTCCCCTTCCACACCACAACACATGGAAGGTGACAGGTGCATTCCAAAGGCCAAATGCCATCCTATCCATTATAAATGCCCAACTGATTACGTCGACCAATATCGATTCTCGAGTATGTTGATTCGGAAGATTAAAAGTGTTCCTCGGCAAGAAATATCTTGTCTATATTATCCAGGACTGTATTGCTGATTCTGGCAAGGTAAACATGTTCTTACAGGTTTTCGATTATGGTCAATTCCTTGTCACTCGCATTACACATTTACTTTTCTCTTTCATGTAAATGATGCTCGTTCTCCAAGTTGTCTCTTTTTTCATAGACATACTGTATATGTATGCAGCCTCGGCCACAAACTATCTCTACCGATGGGAATTATCTCAATTTGTTCAAAAGATTTTATCAGGTTCAAGTTTAATTACTCTCACTCACGTTAAATGAAAAAGGAAATTTTGAAATTTTGGGTCACAAATTCATTCTTGAAACTATCTCTGGCATCAGCTTTCAAGGAACTGGCAACTAGTTATCTACGTTACGCAAGCAGTAGTTGGAATATATTTCATTAATTAGGAGCAGGACACAGAAGAACAACCAACCTGCGACACCATCTGTCCATCAGTTTTATCCAACACAGTTGGATCTACATTGTTCCACAAACTGCTAGCCTCTAAGTCACACTACCTTGATATAGTAATGAGTAGATACTGGTGAGATCCAACTATCACAAAGCAAACGTTCAGACTCCCTAGTCATATTCTTCTGGAATTCTTGTCCTTTTTGACATTTTGACAATCTTGGCTTTTTTATATTACTGTTGCTTGAAAATCTAAATTTTTCCGTTTTCTGAAAGGTTTAACCTCCACATTTAGGAGGATATATCATTTGTATAGAAAATGCTGAATTAATATTTTGACGGTATCAAACCCATACTCCAGGGAATGAACCATCTTTCCGGGCAATTTAAGACTTGTACCACATGTCTATAGTTATATTAAATGGACCGAACGCGAAGTCTGCATTACGCATAGCTAAAGCTTGGTCACCCATTCAGTCCGTTTAATCTTTCATAGCGGGTATGTTTTCGTAATCAATGTATTCCTCTTTCCTAGCATCCTTGAACATAAGGAAATGAACAGGAGTAGTGGTCTGATAGGAAATACGTCACAAAACATTATTGCCGAAGCTTATAAGACAGGGCTATACCACCTAGCGCCTCCACTCAAAGTTTCTCAAATTTGGCGATACATATCGCATGCTGATAGCAAAACACGAGCGTAGCGTGCAAGATCTATGGCGTTACGTTTCGTAACTTGTGCGTAACTCCGTTTAACCTGGGGCTAGGGGCCGTATGAACCCATGTACTTCGACATCCTCATGGTGCTGATATGAACAGCCACAATCAAAGCGAGATACATGATTCTGTAGATGAGTTTACAACGAATATCATATGGATTAATAATACTGATCAGCTATACGGATTGGATTTCAAGAAACCATTACTTTGCCGATTGAAAGTGGCGCATGAAGACATGTTGATTTCAAGAACAGCATCTCAGCACGATAATTTGCGTACCATTCAACCCTCTCAAGTTATGCCTTGACATGGTTTCAAGACTAGATTAGCTGTTGGCAACTGTGTCCCAAATTTCAGGGTCATATCTTCCGCAGATATAGTATCCATAAGGGGTAAGTTAGGCAACTTTGAGAACGGGTTGAGAACTGATCCCACATTTCAGGGGCGGCGGAAGCGGGGGGCAGGGGGGCTGCAGCCCCACCCTCACCAGTTTCAACAAAAGCTGGGGGGCTTTATCATGATTTTGGTCCTAATGTGACCAGATATACAGGCCGGGTTTTTTCCCCCGCCGTTTTCACGGAGCGGCGACTTTGCAGTGGAGGGGCACGTTGCTGTTTGGTTTAAAGTGCTCTGATTTGCTCATTGTTCTGTTCTGTCCAAAAATTGCCAACTCAAATTTTCTTTTAAATGACGAGAAAAATCACAAAAACAATCTCAAAATGCAGTTGATTATATAGTGATGATATGTCGTTTTATATGCCGGAAATCGCCCAGAATGCATCTACAGCCATCTAGGAGCGCGGAGCTTTCGGGGCCAAGGCGGCCCCTTGACCCTCGCCTAATGTGCTATGATAGTCGAGCCCCCCCCCCCCCCATCCAGTTTTTGGGAGCTTCCGCCGCCCCTGCTGTTTCTTGTTCAATGTGTATTTAGAGACTGATTTGTGGGCATTTAAAGGCAGGGATGTAATTTTAATACGTCGATATTTTAAATTGGAAAACTAGGGCATTTTACACTTTCAAGGTTGTTTCCTAGGCTATACGAGATGTGGATGCTGCATTGAAAATCGAGCCGAATCACCTTGGTGCACTTGTTGTGAGAGGTTCTTTATCGAGACCCCTGGTGAGTTTCGGTGGCTATTGTATGCATTGTCTCGTGATTCTTACATGAAGTATAACCCAGAGTTTCACTCAAGAATTTAAAAAAAAAAGTCACTTACTTAAAGGTATATGATTGATAATTGCTGAGTAAAACTTTCACGGCTGTCTATTACGAATCATTGTGTTTAAGCCTGTTGAGATACTAAAACTAAGAATTGAATGATTTATTCTTACAAGTACGCTGAATGGAGTGACTTATACCAACCCATGGACAACAAATTCCATCAGAAGGTAAGCCTTATCACTGTTCTTTCAAGGCTAAAGAAATCTTTGGCTGAAGCATGCCTCCAATCTGTAATCATCCATTTTTTCTTATTCTTGTTTTTTTTTCAATTCTAGGCCCTAATTTTGGAGACCTATGTTTCTCACACTATTTAACAAATATGCGCATTTTCCCAAGTTCTGGATGCGTTGATTCTAAACTAGGTATTTCTTTGTTTGCAAATTGCGTTAATAGACAGGCTGGCACTCGAGCGAACCAGAAACATTATTCTGTCTTTCTAGCATAACGGTGAAACGTACAGTACAACTGAAAATGCCATAGAAAGTTTTACAACTCAGTTTACGATACAAGATAAGGATACAATTTTGGGTTTAGTCACCCAAATTCGATTGATGCTAAACATTTCAGTGTGGAAATCAGAACGCTGGTCTGGCTTGAGAGTTAGAGATAGTCATATTGTCTTGTTAGCTTGGGTCTAATCGAGATATAATTGCCATGGTGGTGGGGAAAATGGCGGAATTCTGAATTCAATCTTCCCAAACATATCTCAGGGATCAGAACTGATTCATTGCTTTGTTCTATAGTCAGTACTATGCTCATGGCATTGCATATGGTACTCAAGTAGTGCACTACCGAGACAATGAAAACACTTTTTTTAAACCCTATACAAGGTCTGGGCGATTTGGAGGCTGTCCTAGCTCGGGGGGGGGGGGGAGTATTTCACCTCCCCCATCTCCTCGTGTATTTTCGTTGCCTGAGGGTAGAGGGCTGTATATATTTGGATCAAGCTGTACAATTTTAATGCAAGAAAGCCGTCATGATGACGGTACCTTGTCGGAAGCCATTTACGGTCTCGTTTTGACCGATTTTTCGAAAAAAAACATATTTTTCCATAGTTTTCCTCAAAATCCAATTAGCATGCCTAAGAATAATTAGTTTTTGGCAAAATGAATTCCTTACGTGCAAAATTAGGCAAGACAAACGGGAAAATGGGTACGACTTTTTGAGGACATGCTCCTTTGCATCTAAGATTATGCAAATATAGTCTCATGAGGCCAATACGATTCGAGAAAAAATCAGAAACATTCAACTCTCCAGTTCTCATCGTTCCCGAGCTGTTGTGAATATTTTGGTCGAGGAAGAGGCATGAGTGAGTGAGTGAGTGAGTCCGAATCCTTTCGTCAGCAAAATAAGGAGAACCGTTGACATTAGAACCTTGGTTTTTTGGCATGAACGTGCATTAGGGGACTGTTACCAGCAAGTTCTGAGCTGACCTACTTTTGATGAAAATTTCACCTACTTAGGTGACTTAAAACATTACGCTTGGACTCCCAAGTGATCTTCCTCACCATTGCGTAGATCCTGTGACGTCAGTCACACTACTCAAGTATAAACATATACTTTCATTTTTATTTCTTAGGCGGCGGTTCTCAACCCGGACACGAAGACTTACCTGACCGTGGTAAATTTCAAACACCCTCTGGCACTGGAATTTTATAACCGGTAAGTTAAGTGAACAAGTAGCCCCGTTGGTCATAACTTCATTCTTGGTGTTTAAGAGTGTAATGTAGAACGATTTTTATTGGCTGACTTTTTGTCATGTCAATAAAATGTTATATAACAGGACCAGTTTCTGCATTTGCCTACTCTCCCACTTATAGTTTTAATACACAACCAGGCACAAACGCGAATAGGTTTACGCTAAGAATGAAGCAACCAATCAAAATCGAAATAGAATGCCTTCAAAGATCATAAACTTCTACCTGGTCTTTCAAATTCAACCCTTTCAATGATCATCTTTCATATACACTCTGTTTTCAGGTTTCTCCACAACCTGAGCGTACCTCATTCTGTGACATCGATCGACCTGACGCCAGACAAACCCAGCAAAAAACAACTTGGTGAGTTCAATTTGCTTAGTGTTATCCCCATAAGAACACACCACAGAGATTCAGTTAAAGTATATTGTAGAGTAGTGAATAGCATATTAAGAGTTACGGTGTAAACGCCACTAGACTTGGTTAAACCGCACTGCGGTGGCCTAATGTTTAGAGCGTCGGCCTCGTAAGCGGTAGGTACTGGCTTCAACCCAGGATGGGTCAGTAGTATACAAAGGCTAAATTGACGTCCCAGCGCCTCACTGCGCATGCGCAGAAAAAAAATGGGGAGGATTTGGGGCGGTATTGGGGCGGTGTGCGCAGGTGAATGGGGCGCAGGTATGACGTCACTTCCGGTCTGGGTGAATGGGGCGTGACCTTGGGGGCATGTATTTCTCCGCGGTGATGCGGTCTGCCGGTGATGCGGTCTGCCTCCGCGGACCGAAAGTAGTCCCAAAACCGTGGGTTTTCGTGGAAGTGTTCGGCAATCTGTAGGGACCGCTAGTGGACCGATGGGGTCGAGTGAGGTATCAAAGTGAAGCATTCGTGAAGGGGCATCTGATGGGCTGGGTGTGGGGTTGAAATATCGGCATTCTGCGCATGCGCGGTGGCCCAAGGGTATGGAAATAGCGGTTTTGGAGCTAGGGGAGTCCCTAATGGGTCAATGGAGTCGTATGAGGTATCAAAGTGAAGCTTATGTGAAGGGGCATCTAATGGGCTGGGTGAGGGGTTGACATATCGGCCTTCTGCGCATGCGCGGTGGCCGAAGGGTATGAAAATAGCCTTTTTGGAGCTAGGGGGGCCCCTAGTGGACCGATGGGGTCGAGTGAGGTATCAAAGTGAAGCTTATGTGAAGGGGCATCTAATGGGCTGGGTGAGGGGTTGACATATCGGCCTTCTGCGCATGCGCGGTGGCCGAAGGGTATGAAAATAGCCTTTTGGAACTAGGGGAGCCCCTAGTGGACCGATGGGGTCGAGTGAGGTATCAAAGTGAAGCATTCATGAAGGGGCATCTAATGGGCTGGGTGTGGGGTTGACATATCGGCCTTCTGCGCATGCGCGGTGGCCCAAGGGTATGGAAATAGACGTTTTGGGAGCTAGGGGAGCCACTAATGGGCCGATGGAGTTCTATGGGGTATCCATGTGAAGCCTATGTGAAGGGGCATCCAGTCATGGGTGGGTGCATGTAAAAATTTTCCTGAAAAAAAAAACGGAAAACGGACTTTATCGAAAAACCTGGGAAAATGCCTATATGGGGTATGAGGGGTATATAGGTCGCCGGGCTTAACGGAGCTTGTCTATCAATAGAGTTATCTCCCCCTAGTTCCAGGGTGGGTGTATGTAAAAATTTTCCTGGAAAAATACGGAATACGGACTTTATCCTAAATTACGGAAAAATGCCTATATGGGGTATGGGAGGTATAGCACCATCCTGGGAAACGTACTTCTATACATTTGCGGTAGGGTTGTGGGGTCTCGTTTTACTCGTCTCGTCATTTAGAACATGATAGGAAGTGTCCCCGTGCGAATCGGTGAAATTTTTGAAAAAAAGTCACCGAGCCCCATATAGTCCCATACTGGGGTATAGGTTCAATGTTTATCCCCTGGGAAACGTACTTCTATACATTTGCGGTAGGGTTGTGGGGTCTCGTTTTACTCGTCTCGTCATTTAGAACATGATAGGAAGTGTCCCCGTGCGAATCGGTGAAATTTTTGAAAAAGTACGACATAGCCTCATATAGTCCCATACTGAGGGTATAGGACCGATGTTTGTCCCCCTGTGAAACGTACTTCTATGCATTTGCGGTAGGGTTGTGGGGTCTCGTTTTACTCGTCTCGTCATTTAGAACATGATAGGAAGTGTCCCCGTGCGAATCGGTGAAATTTTTGAAAAGTACGATATAGCCTCATATAGTCCCATACTGAGGGTATAGGATCAATGTTTGTCCCCCTGGGAAACGTACTTCTATACATTTGCGGTAGGGTTGTGGGTCTCGTTTTACTCGTCTCGTCATTTAGAACATGATAGGAAGTGTCCCCGTGCGAATCGGTGAAATTTTTGAAAAAAGTCACCGAGGCCTGGATAGGCCCATAGGCCTATACTGCATGGCTATGGGTGTATAGGCCCATACGGGGTGGACATGTTGGAGTCTAGGTGGGCCACTCATGGTCCAATGGGGTCGAGTGAGGTCTTATTTTGAAGCTCGTGGAGGAGCACTTGACTACACTAATGGTTCGTCCGTGTTCAATAGTCTGCGCATGCGCAGTCTGGCCGTAGTAGCGAAAGGGGACATTTTGGGTGCTATGTAGGGGTGTGTTTGGGTTAGAGATGAGCTAATCACGGTTCGAATGGGTCGTGTGAGTTGTCAAAGTGAAGCTTGTGTGGGGTAGAGTCAGAATGGTGTGTTTTTGAATGCAAGTCGCGTCAATCTGCGCATGCGCAGTTGGTTGTATTAAGTAAAGTGGCCATTTTCGGGCAGTACATGAAGGTATTTGAGATCGAGATGGGCTATTCACGGTTCGAATGCGTCCTGGAAGGTGTCATCTTGTAGTTCTCGGGGTGTACATTCCGATTTGAGGGATGTTCGCGTCATCTGTGACGTCATCGGTGACGTCATCGGTACGAATAGTAGCGAAAGTGGACATTTTCGGGCAGTACATGAAGGTATTTGGGGTCGAGATGGGCTACTCACGGTTCGAATGCGTCCTGGAGGGTGTCATCTTGTAGTTCTCGGCGTGTACATTCCGATTTGAGGGATGTCCGCGTCATCTGTGACGTCATTGATGACGTCATCGGTACGAGTAGTAGCGAAAGTGGACATTTTGTGGGTGCGTGGGGGTGAGTTTGGTGTAGATAGGGACTATACTTAGTCCGAATGCGTCGTGTGAGGTGTCATTTTGTAGCTCTCGAGGTGTACATTCCGAGTTGAGGCATGTCCGAAGCATCTGTGACGTCATTGTTGACGTCATCAGTTGGAGTAGTAGCGAAAGTGGACATTTTGAGGCAGTGAAGGAAGGTATTCGGAGTAGAGAGGAACCATTCTTGGTCCGAATGCGTCCTGAGAGGTGTCATGTTGTAGCTCCCGGGGTGTACATTCCGCGTTGAGGGATATCCACAGCATCTGTGACGTCATTGGTGACGTCATCAGTACGAGTAGTAGCGAAAGTGAGCATTTTGGGGCAGTGAAGGATGGTATTTGGTGTAGAGATGGACCATCCGCGGTGCGAATACGTCGTGTGAGATGTCATCTTGTAGCAACGCCCACCAACGCCATTCTTAATGCATCAACGCCCAGGTGAAATAGCTCAGAAGCTCTGATATTCCATGGAATTGTCACTAATTCTTCCAAATGCAGTGACGCCAGTCGACGCCCGTCGTTACACCTTAACACCATGATATAGACCGGACAGAGAACAACAACAGCAACAACAACAATGATCACACATAAGAGAACAACAACAACAAGAAGTTTTTTTTCATATAGTTTATTCTCCCCAATGTTACATCATACCCACATCATACCCACGTTGGGGGAGCCGCGTTAGGTATATTTACAATTCAAGAATATTCTTGTCCAATCAGAGGCCACCATTTGCATCTGTCATATTCGTTCCTGTCCGTTAGATGTATTCTCGGCTACTCTTGTCCAATCAGAAGTCGCCATTTCAGAAAGTTCCATCTTCGGCCATGTTCGCTCTGAACCGTTTGTTCTAATCTTCATCGGACAGGCCAGGATACCGTTGAGGAAACATATCCTCAGATAGTTGTTTGCGCATTCTGAGTATCTATCAGTGCATGGGTGAATACTTTCATCCGATGGGGGTGGTGGGTCAGTTTAAACACGAAGAACGTAACATTGGTGACCCTCTCCACTATCCACTTGGTGTTGGTACGCTGTTCATAGCCCCATTCTAAGGGATCCACAGTGTCCAGTTGGGTCAGCATCGTCTCTAGCGACGCCCGATTGGTGATTGTGAAAGGATGGTCGTACACTGGGTTGATAGCACTGGAATAGAAATAGCACAATTCACGCGTCATCTTATGGCATAAGATGTACCCAAATGCTACATTTAATGTGAAGGACGTAGGTTGGTCATTGAAGATGGCTTCCACGTAGCTGCGTAGACAGGCGAGGTCGGTCAGTCGGAAATTGTACAAGTCCAATATAGGGCGATGACGGCGGAAGCAGTGTCGGATCATGGACCAATGGCGTCGATACATCTCACTCACTGGATGATCTTCGAGTAAGAGATCGCTGGGAACATCCACCGCATCTTCCAGAAAATGTTCGTTGTTGTCAGGTGTATTACTGGAAACAGTGATGCTAGGGACCGGCTGGATATCTAGGCTTTTCTGAGCTGTGGGTATAGGCGGGCTCTCCGTGATCGCATCATCAGTGGCATTCTCCTCCCCGGGTTCATCTTCAGTGGATCTGTCCCTCCTGGGTACCTCTTTAGTGGAAAGTTGTTCCTCATGCCGTGGTGATGCATCATGAATCAAACGCTCATGCCGTTTTAACTGACTGGGTCATTTGAAGAGTTGACCACATTCTTCGCATCGACGCTTGGATGGCCCATGAATTGAACGTTCATGGCGCTGTAAATGATCTGGGCGATGAAACGACAGTGTAGGCCTACATATCGTACAGCTATACCGGGCAGTTCCATCGTGCTTGGTAGCCTCATGGCGGCGCAAGTCGTGCCTGCGAGTGAATGATTTCGAGCACGTAGTACAAGTGAACATCTTGGTGGTTGACAGAGTGTCTGATGAAACGGCCAGGCCGTTTCCTTTTTATAGCAAGCTATCTGTTGATCTATTTTTAGCACAATCAGTTCTAAACTAGGGGAAAACCCCTATCGCCTCTAGCCAAAAGGGCTAATATCGGTCCCCGGGCTTATTGGGATCTGCCTATCAAGTCAATGGGGTGATGTGAACAACAACAAGTTCAGCAAGGTTCATACAGTTTATTATCCCCAATGTTACATCATACCCAGGCTGGGAGAGCCGCCTTGGGTATGTTTAGTATGTTCACAGCAAAACAAATTGAAATATCAAACACCATGTTTTATTATTTAACGCACCGTCACATTATGTACAAGTGTTACTGAGCTCAAGTCAACGATCAGCATGTAGACATAGAGACTACGTGCGGCATCTTATGGTATTCATCAGGGCGCGGGTGACGCATTCAACCGATGGCGGTGGTCGGTCAGCTTGGTAAGGAAGAACGTGGCATTGGTGACCTTCTCTACGACCCATTGTATGTTGGGGCGTTGACGATGTGCCCATCTCAAGGGTTCCACGGTGTCCAGTATCTCCAGCATCGTCTCTAGTGACCCCCGGTTAATGATGGTGAGCGGTTGGTCAAACACATGGCTGTTATTACTGGCATAATAATACCGTAACTGGTCCGTCTTTTTCTGACGTAAGATGTACCCGAAAGCGACATTCAATTTGAAGGCCGTAGTTTGATCTTTGAAGATGGCTTCCACGTAGCTGCGTAGACGGGTGCGGTCGGTCAGTGGGAAATTGTAGATATCTGGAATGGGGCGATCACGGTGGAAAATGTGCCGTATCATGGGCCATTGGCGCCGATCGATGTCATTCACTGGATGGGCGTCCTGTAACAGATCGCTGGGAATATCCACTGCCTCTTCCAGAAAATGTCCGATGTCGTCAGGCGTATGACTGGCAACAGCAATGCTAGGGACTGGCTGGATATCTAGGCTCTTCTGAACTGTGGGTATAGGCGGGCTCTCCGTGATCGCATCACCAGTGGCGTTCGTGTCCCCGGGCTTATCTTCACTGGGTCTCACCTTCCGCAGCTCCTCTTCAGTAGGAAGTTGTCGCCCAAACCGTAGAGACGGACCATGAATCAACCGCTGATGCCGTCTTAACTGACTGGGTCGTTTGAAGAGTTGACCACATTCATTACATTGTTCCTTCGCGCCCTCGTGGAGTGAGCGTTCGTGTCGCAGTAAATGATTCTCCCGATTAAATGACTGTGCGCAGGTTATACAAGTATATAGTGTACCGTTGTGGATGGAGGAATCGTGGCGTCGCAAATCTTCTGGGCGAGTGAACTGCTTCTGGCAAGTTGTGCAAGTGAACATCTTGGTGGTTGACAGAGTGTCTGATGAAACGGCCAGGCCGCTTCCCTTTTATAGCACGCTAGCTGGTAATCTATTTTTAGCACACTCTACCCAAGTCGAGGATCGAGACTGGTGTACTGGTGTACGACTGAGCGGCATTGCGCGCGCGCGCG
>JAVTVY010031049.1:0-12929 GCA_036873755.1 Hanleya hanleyi | reverse complement strand
TGTTGGACGAATGTTAGATTGATGGTCTACTGAAACATGTATTATGGTTGATACAGATCAGCAATATGCATTAGTTAGTAAGTGACTGAACGAGTGGTTGAGTAGGATTTTTACGTCGCTTGTGACAATTTTTCAGTCATATCACGACGACCGAGACAACCAGTCCTCAACTTATCCTTTTCCCAACGAACGCCAATCTGCATTAATAAAATGTCGATCGCTATCTAAAATGTCGATCGAGTTATCTATTTCCAGATTAAATTTGCCTGAGTATGTTAAGCAGCTTATTTTTATATATGATTTATTTTGGAACTTGGTGTAATTGATGTCGTACGAACAAGGTCTTCCCTTGTATGTGCTGTAATTTGGATTATGGACACATAAATTATATACTAGTTGACGACTGAACAGACCCACTGCCAAGTCCGCCCAAACCATAAAAAACATTAATCCAAACTGAATTGTGTTCACTCTACTCTTGAATATGTAGAAATGTCAATGTTCGCATATCTGTACTAAAGGTGGACGCAATGCGTATAAATATATGGTCATTTGATTAAAACCCACCTCGGGGTAGATCTCTTCCGACCTGAGTCCAAATTTAATACTAAATCGATTTTAGCCACATGCCTGATTCGTAAAAGCGTAAATTGATCAAATTTGTATACATGTAGGCTTATGTTCATGGCAGAACATCGAAACAAAACTATGTCCAGGCCAGGTTTGCTCCACGGATATTAACGTAGGTGTATATACATGTATAGTATTATGAGAAAGCATACACAGGAGCATATAATGACCTCGGCTGCCAGTAGGTGTTAAACGCCATTTAGCGTCCCTGTCCCCCTCATCTAAAATCCGCCGCTGTGATCATCCTAAGCATCGATCAATAGCTGCTGATAGTCCGAGAAGTCGTTAGAATTCGGTTTCGATTACTTCATAGTGTGGCAAACTTTGTCATACCCAGCAGTGTTCCCTTGACCTTGATGGATGTGCAGCGATCTGAGCGGGTAGAAAGGTATGAGTGACCCCACAAAACCCGTGGAAGCCGATTAACTGAAAAGGGGTTAGAGGTACTTTAATTACAGTAACTCCCATGGTTTCGACTACTACGAAAGGTGCCAGTACCGATGAGATATTACAAACAAGTTTAGCGCTAGACCTGTCTTACAGAAATGTTGTGTTCTCGGATAGATGGAGACGACATCTTGCTGATTTCCTGCTACGAGGGCTCTATATAAATACTGATTTGATACCAACCCTGTATGCGGAACAATACAATACGTTATTTGAACTTTAAATTAATTCTCTCTCTCTCCCTATTTGAACAGGCTTGCAAGACATTGAGGAAGCTAGTCGTTCCATTTTTCTTACCACCTTTGAAGACCAAGAAAAAAAGTGATCGTCTAGGTCTTACCTGCAAAAGTTGTGTTAATATCGCGAATGGTAAAATAGTGCAAAATAGACTTTATGGATAAATGTTGTTGATCGTTTCGAGATATCAGCTAAGCTAAAAAACACACCTAATCGAATGGACTATGCAGAAATTAAGTGAGAGTCAATAGTTTAAGTACTCATACCTCCTTCGTAGATCACAACACGGGGAGTAATTTGCAAATCACGGTGATATATTGTGATTCCATGAGAAAGCAACAGTGTTACGGTTTTTAGCCAAGTGTGTTGGTTAAAACAAGACCGCATAATTAGGGAGATTGATATGAAAATAATCAAGTTTAATTTATTCTGTCAGCCCTACTCCTAATCTTGAAACTAATATTATTTTCAGCATAACCAAAGCATTCTTCCCTACTTATTATGAGACTTCATCAGAATGCTGCTCAAACTTTTCAACATGACCACTATAACTATATGCGGATCAGATAGCAAGAATAGTTTTTTATCCACAATGCTTCATTATTGCCAACAGAAAACGTATTTGTCTAAATTATGGACGAAAATACAGTTTCGTTGGATATTCGGAGATGACCCTTACTGTGTTACCAAGCTCTAGAATCCCTTTTAAATATACATTTTGCATGACTACCAATGTGATGCTGATCAAACCAATATCTCATCTGAAAAGATTGGAGAAGAGTTAAAGGTGGTACTGTAGTAGAAGTATCCCGACCCACTTTTCAGATCATGACAAATTGTCGGTTACGTCGGGTTATGTGAGTCCGTCCATACCTTATAACCCAATCGGAAAGTTGTTCATTTACTCTGAAGCTGACCACCGAGGACCAAGGTACAATACTCGGTTGAACACAATTTGTCCCAACCAAAAGTAAACGGTACCCTGATTTCCTGTCTTGAACACCCGGACTAATATGTTAAGTTTCCTGGTCTACAATGAGCGTGAAATGCCCTTTGCAACATTTTGTTGTCGCAAGTTACCCTCCTCTCCCTCCCCGCACCCATCCCCGCCACTCGCCCCCATAGTTATGCAGATCACTGTTCAATTTGACGGTCTTCTTACCGAAAAGTTCCCGGTCCCCAATATGAGTTAATGCCCTTTTATATTTAGGGTTTAAGTCGGCATGGCTGAAAGCCTATAATTATTGCTATTATCCTATTATTGTTATTATTGTAGTATTTTCCGCCATATTTTATAACCAGCTAAATATATTTTTTGTCCGAAACCGTTCAACAGATTGGCGTGAAATTAGGCATACGCGATCTAAGGACTGTAATGTGATACCCATGACTAATGAACTGTGACCATTCCAGGGTGGTTGTGACACTTCTCTTCGAAAAACCAGTATAGCCGACATAAACTAAAATAAAGGAATTTTCGATCTGTCAGATTTGAGGTATTAATTGAGCAGTAATCTGCTGTGGCGAACTTGATTTTTGCATTCAGGAATATTAATGTCAGTGTGGTGGCCAATGGCTTATATGTGATGGCTACGGATTGGTCGTGTTATTTATCGTTAGCATTTCTCAGTAGACGCAGTTTTAAATGGAGAATTGGGTCATGTTACGTCAGTGGATTTATTTCTTGCCATTGGACATTTTTTCCAGTGTAGTACATATTTTTAATACGGCTATAAAATCTTGAATATTTGTATTCCTTCGGACAACTTAAACTGTGTTCCACCTGCTGTCCAAAGCAATTTTGGTGCGGATTCGTATGCTACAACGTGGTCTGGTTCCAGTTTATCTTAGCAATTGATTTCTGTTCATCGAAAATGTCTGAAACTTTTGTCAACTAGGCATCGTCTGATATTATCTGAAAGTCCGGCACCGAGAATACATATACTGAATTCATGACAATTTATCTGTATTTCACACTGTTAATGCCAGCTGTGATGCTTATACGGTTCAAGCCGGTGCAAGTGACAGTTTGCTCCTGCCATTGAAGGCGTTCACATGATCAGCCAAAATAAAAGCGTTGCTGAGATAAACTTATCACAGGAATGATTGTTGGTTCTTGGGATGCATTATACAGTCAGTCATGAAAATTCTTTGCAGTAATCCAAAACCTTTTCAACTACAGTCGTATGTCACGTTTAATTCTAAATTTGCATCAGCTTCTAAATTAGAGATTAGGCTGCCCAGGATCTGTATTGTGCTGTGGTATCATATGCAATTCCAGACTCGTTATCATCTGTACCAAAACAGCGCAGTTTTCTAATGTCACCAGATACAATGTAGATCTGAGGTGAAATGCATGTGTTCACAATCCATCCGATCTAAGCATTTCTAAATGACAAGTAAACATTTACATCTATTTAATGCATTGATGGGCTACAATTTTACTACCAAGGTATATCCAGCATTTTTAAATCGAAAATAGATCAATATATTGTATATTCTTTTCCTCAGTCATGACAACTGCTGAGCACCAGCTTATATCTAAAGTGATCACCGTGTTTCTCTTCATACGTAGTACGCATTGGCGATTACAATGTTATCATTTAAAATAGCAGACAAATCATACCAATACACGATATGATGAATGAATCCATTGTGTTGGAATAATTGTCCTAGTATGCACAATTTGAATTTCACTAATGAATGATTATATTGATAATTGTCTCTCCTTTTATTGAAGTTGTCACAAAATTCACAGACGAAGAATACATGTACGGGCAAATGTAGTACGCTATGGTAGAAAGTATGTCTGCATATTATCAAATTTCCTTTATGGTTTTGCCAAAGCCAATATAAGATTTCTACGAATTTGATTGTTAGGTTTAGGTTACGTCAATTTGGTTTGACAGCAGACATTTCAGAAAAAAACTCTTGAGTCGGACTTCATTCAAGTTAGTGTAAGAATGTATGATACACGGCTGTAGGGCGTCATCTGTTGCCATGGGTCGTCTAACGAATAGCACAGAGTATACCCACCAGCTTAGGACCTGTCCAGGCCTGGGGATGGGGGCGCCCTTTTCTCACCCCTTGAGCTGAGAGCGTCGGAAGCTTACCACACTAAGCCTTTGGGTAAAAAAAAAAATTAGATGATGATGATGTCTCAGTGAGGTCATGTTAAAAAAAATCATATTTTGGATTTTTTTTTATTTATGTGTTTTCTTCGGACAAAATGCATAATACATTAGCAAAGAATAATCTGATGTGAAATAAAATAGCAGGAATTTTGAAGGAAAAATGACGAAAACAGCAGCTTTCTAGTACATCACATGGTCGCCATGTTGAATTTCCCATGATTTTCGGCTCGGTGAGAAATGCAAACAGGATAGAATAACTCCAATACGATACACTACAAAGTCACGTAGTGTCAGCTCTCAAGTTTTTGTTGTGCCGACGATAGGGTAAAAAGTTCGATAGCGGGAACTGGTAGGGTTAAAATCCACTCAAAATCAATGAAAATCGGCAAAACATCTCACGTTACTTCGAAATATATCGACAATACAATATAATAAATAAATGACGTGACCACAGGGCTCCAGGTCATGGGGGATAGGTTTGATTATCCAATTATCCGGTCTAGGTCAATCTTACATATAAAATGGACAATCAATTTTGAAATAATAAAATTAGCCAACAGCCATGAGATAACCCTAACCTTATGTTCTCTAATAGGCGCTTTAAATTAAAAAAAACCCTGCTGAACTGCGATTACATAACAGTTTTTTCTACTTGAAAGCGGAACTCGAAACTGCTTCCCAAAAATATTACAAAGTATGGCTTCTCCCCGGTATGTATCTTAATGTGGTACTTCGGACTGAAGGTGATTATAAATCGTTTCGCACACCCTGGAATGTTGTCGGAGTCATCCGTATTTCCCCTGAATTGCCGATCAACGTTAGTCGATTTTCTTCTGAATTCATGATCAAACACACAGCCAGAAAAAGGGTGATGACCCATTACCTTTTTATGGTGATGATGCCTGTTCATCACCCTTTAAAGGTGATGAGGAAGGGTGATGGCCAATGTCGTCACCCTTTTAGGGCAATGACCCAGGTCGTTACCCTTTTAGGGTGATAGCCGTTACCCTTTTATGGCGATGGCCTTAACATTTGCACTCATTGATGATCACCCTTTTAAGGTGATAGCCATTACACTTTTAAGGTGATGGTGGAAAAGGGTGATGGCTCTAACTCGACACCTTTTTTAGCCCACCATCACCAGATGGTGGGCTGTTCAAATCGCTTTTCGTCCGTGGTCCGTCGTCCGTCCGTAAACAATTCTTGTTATCGCGATATCTCAGGAACTACTTTATGAATCTTTCTCAAATTTGGTACACAGGTTCCCCTTGGGGTCTAGCTGTGCAAGATACCATTTTTGGTCCGATTCGAAAATCCAATATGGCCACCAGGCGGCCATCTTGGATTTCCCCATGAAACCTTGTTATCGCGATTTCTCGGGAACTACTGCATGGATCTTTCTCAAATTTGGTACACAGGTTCCCCTTTGGGTCTAGTTGTGCAGGATATCTTTTCTGGTCCGATTCGAAAATCCAATATGGCCACCAGGCAGCCATCTTGGATTTCTCCATGAAACCTTGTTTTCGCGATTTCTCAGGAACTACTGCATAGATCTTTCTCAAATTTGGTACACAGGTTCCCCTTGGGGTCTAGTTGTGCAAGATACCTTTTCTGGATCGATTCAAAAATCCAATATGGCCACCAGGCAGCATTCTTGGATTTCTCCATGAAACATTGTTATCGTCATTTCTCAGGAAGCACTGCATCGATCTTTCTCAAATTTGGTACACAGGTTCCCCTTGGGTCTAGTTGTGCAAGATATATTTTATGGTTCGATTCGAAATCCAATATGGCCACCAGGCAGCCATCTTGGATTTCTCCATGAAACATTGTTATCGTCATTTCTCAGGAAGTACTGCATGGATCGTTCTCAAATTGGGAGGACAGGTTCCCCTTGGCGTCTTGTTGTGCAAGATTTTTTTTCTGGTTCGATTCGTAAATCCAATATGGCCACTAGGCAGCCATCTTGGATTTCCCCTTGAAACTTTGTTATCGTCATTTCTCAGGAAGTACTGCATGGATATTTCTCAAATTTGCTACACAGGTTCCCCTTGGGGTCTAGTTGTGCAAGATACCTTTTCTGGTCCCATTCGAAACTCCAATATGGCCACCAGGCAGCCATCCTGGATTTCCCCATGAAACTTTGTTATCGTCATCTCACAGGAAGTACTGCATGGATCTTTCTCAAATTTGGTACACAGGTTCCCCTTAGGGTCTAGTTGTGCAAGATACCTTTTTCGGTCCGAATGGAAAATTCAATATGGCTACAAGGCAGCCATCTTGGATTTCCCCATGAAACCTTGTTATCGCGATTTCTCAGAAACTACTGCATGGATCTTTCTCAAATTTGATACACAGGTTCCCCTTGGGGTCTAGTTGTACAAGATACCTTTTCTGATCCGATTCGAGAATCCAATATGGCTACAAGGCAGCCATCTTGGATTTTCCCATGAAACCTTGTTATCGCGATTTCTCAGGAAGTACTGCATGGATCTTTCTCAAATTTGGTACACAGGTTCCCCTTGGGGTCTACTTGTGCAAGATACCTTTTTTGGTCCGATTCGAAAATCCAATATGGCCACCAGGCAGCCCTATTGGATTTCCCCATGAAACATTGTTATCATGAATTCTCAAGAAATATTTCATGGATCTTTCTGAAATTTGGTACACAGATCCCACATGGGGCCTAGTAGTGCAAGATACCTTTTTTGGTCCGATTCGAAAATCCAAGTTACGCTTCAAATTAATACAGTATTCTCGAGTTGTGACGTTGCATCACAAGAGTCGGCGGATCAAACGGTGGGGCATATTCTATAATATTGACTATAGAGAATAACCATACCTTCACCTTTCATATCGAGGAGTTCGAATAATTCAGAATTAAAATGTATTTCTTCAAAGTTTAAATCAGTTTTCTTTAGTCCATGCAGTAGCAAGTGAACTGCTCCACCCTTTCGTCTGCCGGCGAGTCGGCTACATGAAGGGATGTCACTGTTGTGACTCAACGTCACAACTCGACAACTGTAGACTACTGCATGTTTCGATCCAAGGGAGATAATCAGGATTCAGGCACTTTCGAAGTTTCAACATTACTGTGCGGAAATATCAAGTATTGTACCATCTTACTATTTTGGAGCATGGTATCTTAAAAGAGATATATCAAAATAGCCCAGTAAACAGAACAGAATTAGCATTCGTTCCTAATTATAAAATCTTAAGTATGTTTCATAGATCATGTCAAAGTGTCAAAGAGATTGGTCTTCGCTTCCAGTACCCAATGATGACACGTGCAAAAAAATAAATAAAAAAATACTACAAAACGAAGGCGAAGGATCCTCCGTACATGTACATTCACTTTCAGACTAACTTTGCTCATTTCTCTTGTATTTTAACAACCGATATAAGTACAGTTTCTAGAAATCTTAAATCTTGAAAAGCTTAGATTATATCTTGGGTGTT
Source organism: Hanleya hanleyi (assembly GCA_036873755.1). Lineage (NCBI taxonomy): Eukaryota > Metazoa > Mollusca > Polyplacophora > Lepidopleurida > Hanleyidae > Hanleya > Hanleya hanleyi. The sequence continues at coordinate 5,022 of JAVTVY010031049.1, read as the reverse complement.
TTGCAGTGTCCCTTTTTCGATCTTTTTCGCTCAGATTCGAAATTCTGTAAACAAAATTACAAATCAATCGTTTGTTCTTAGTAACAATGGACAAAAAGATCCTCTAGTCATTAGCTCACAATTATCGGACAATGGTGGTCGCCAAGATTCTTCAGGATCTCTCGTTGGGTGATGCTGTCATCACCATTTTAGGGTGATAAGTATCACTTTTCTTCTGGCTGTGCACAGTACACGGGTATGGGTTTTCACTTGTAAAAATCATTCGATTAATAGTTAGTCTTCTAGTCAAACACAACTGCCTGCTACACTCCTGACATTTGCATACATGAATCGGGAGCTATTGAGCAATTGCGCTCATGAAAGTGCCATTTTTACCTGTCGGCCAATTTGGCCTTTGGATATTGTCGTCATCAAGAACGTTCGAACGATCATCTGTCCGTCTCCGTTTTCTCGTTTCTAATTAGATCTCGAGAATAAATATACCAAAAGAACACCAAAGTTACAACACATATTCATATGGTGATAAATCCATTTTCCAGGTCAATTCTGAAAATATACACGGCTGGAAAGACACCTATATCCTCGAAATGAAGTCAGGTAACGGTTTTATATGGAAATGAGTTATTTCAGTTTTATGCGGCTGATATTTTAAATTGTTGGTCTAATCGTGCTTAAATACGCTCTTTTTGCAGAATTATTCCGCCCACTTTCTAGAGGACAAAAGCCACAACCCATGGACACAGATGCCAACCGGAATCACAGACGTTTCTTGTAATCTATACATATCACCGAAGTTATTGTAATATATTGGAGCTCCAATAAATAATGTTTGTTCCTTGTAAAAATTATTACCGCATGATTCTTCTTATTGGTATTCAGTGGGGAAAAAATGATATGTCGACGGCATTTCTCTCAGCACGGTTACTACTGTCTGATGCCAAAATATTCCGTTACGGGATTAGAGCATATATCACGGGAACCCAGCAAACAGACTGTTTCTACAAATGGAATTAGGGCTGCTGTGAGCATTTTTGAAAACCTGTACGTATGAATGTGTTTAATAGTATAGCTACTCGCAGACGACGGAATGTATAAGTCTGTAAAATAACCTAGTTTCTCCATCGACGTGTCTCCAATACGAAAACAAACCCGTTGTGATACGGTCTCAATCGTACACAAAACGTCGGGACTTCCTCGTGAGGTAAACATTATACCATGTGCCTTTTTCTACTAAAAAAACTACCTTCAGCTAAAAGTTGTATAGCCACATGAATGGTAAACACGTATGTATCTGGCATCATATGGACGTTAACAATCAGCAATTCAATGCAATGCTTCACAAGCTGCAACGTGGTCGTTATAATTCTGTACAGCAACTGGACTAGTTCACAAATCAAACCATTTCCTGAGCATCTAACTGTCTTAACATTTTCAGCTATACCCGATGACACTCTCGGGGCATTAAACGCGGGCTAAACATGGTGTGACTAAGCATGATTGAGATACATCATTCTCTAGATGACTTTACAACGAATATCATATGGATTAAGGTTACTGATCAGCGATACAGATTTGATAATTTTGGAAGCCCATGATGTCTTGCCGGCATCATTGAGAACTGTTGACCGCTTCTCTCTGCATGGCAGGAAACTAGGATTTTTTTTATTTGGCGCTAATGCTGTTATATAGGATATGGAATATGTCTTTGTATTATGGACACGGGGATTCTTTAATAGACGACGGCTGAATAATGAATGACGGACCAGACGCTTATAATTGGCAAGGCAACCTCATTAAGGATAGCTATCCCGTTAGAGGGTCAAAATTGGTCATTTTTTTATTTCCTCATTCACATATTCACTATTGTAAGTCGTTAATAGCCTCCTGAGTGTGTATTGTATAGTTAATTGCCTCGCAGGAACTGGCCATCCTAATAGTCTGTCGTAAGAATAGAACAGCAGTTTGCATGGGTTTGGCTATTGTTAAATTTCTCTTTCCAAAACTCATTTCCGCAGTATATTGGAAAGCTAATTATCTAGAAGTCCTACTCATTTACATTAACATATCCCCCTCTGATCAAAACCATGCAAACATCCGTATTTTTGTTTCTAATTATAATATATACACATGAAAGTGTACTCAACGCAGCGACACTTCGTTCAGACACCCGCAGTGATGTGATCCACACAAGTGTGAACATTTCTCAGCTGAACAAGTTGTAGCAAGATTTTAAAGTTTAAATTGTATTTTAAACCGCCTTGATGAATAAACTCAGTGTAATAGTTATCCAAAATAACAGGGATTCCAGTAGGTACCATAAGACAGATTAAAAATGTATTTGACAATAGAATTCAAGCAAAAATTAGGATTAATTCATCAGATTTATAGCTGGACATATTTTAACTGATTTCTAGCCTTTCATTTTTCTCACAAAATCCGAGATTTGAACGTTTATTTCTCTAAAAGTATCCATGCTACGCTTTTGAAATTTGGCATGCTTGTTACTTATAAGGTGATCTAGTAGACATTATCTCACTTTTTGAAAGTTCGGCTTAGTGTTTTAATTATTCAACTTTTAAGACAAATGACCGTAAAATATCACTACGTTTTTCTCAATTTATTCTAGTAGAGTAGATGGGGGAAAAACACTTTACTAGTTCGAGTTGTCTCCTATCAAGGTATATCATCAAAGTTGAAACAAGATCAACAGTTTTCATGAAATTTTAATTGAAAAAAAAGAACGCTGATGTTTTCATTCGAAATTTAAAAAATTGGAATATTTTCTACACAGCAGCAATGTTCGTTATACACGTTGGATACGTTGGAATCCCTACGATGTACGCTTTCATAACATATATAGTTTATTATGGTTATCTTGTATATTTATTGATACAGAAGACAAATTGTCACGGGGTGCAAAAACTGCCTCTAACGGGATAGCTAGGCTTTATACTTTATTTAACCCGAAGAATAGAAACACTGCAACGACATCAGTCATTCGACCGTATGCGCATAAGAGAACACCTTGGTGGTCACAGTTGAAAATATCGCACTTCTCAAATTACAAACAATGCCAATATAGAAACAGCTAGATATGCCATGGACGGGAGACAATGAAAACCCCATGAATACCTCTGAACACTCCCAGTGAAATTTTCCATGAAATTACCCGGAAAATCCATTGAAAAAGGGCAATTGTTATGGCCATGAAATCAGATATTTCTTTTGAAATTCAGCATTTTCCCACCCTTGAATTGGTCTCGCAATTATGGCTCTGCTAAAACAAAAATTGACAAACCATAAAAATAAATAAATCATGCTGTGAAAATTGAATTGGCGTGTATATTTAATTTTACATTTGTACATAATTTAATTTTCAGCAAAAGATGCTATCCGATGGATACATATTGTTGCCCCCCCCTTCCCCCGAATAAAAGAGGTTACACAGTCAGGTTACAATTCATCAACATGTATCACATTACTTGTACGAGGGAATATACTCCCAAATAGTGTAGGGTACCTTCCCATTAACGCTACGTAAATTTTTGCACGCTATTCATATAATCTCTCGGTAAAATACTGAGTTAGCATATATGAGCACCATTTTGCGATAGATTTGTTTTGTGTTCATCGGATCTCTATTGTCTAAGACATAGTGATGTGAGCTATGAGCAAAGGGTTGAGGAGGAGGCAGCCAACCGTGATGACATTCAGTGAGGGTATCTATTACATTGTGTCTTAATGAGCGAAGACAATTTTCATGAAATCACGAAACTTTGGGATATTAAATTTTAAAAAATCTCCAAAGAGTCCATACTTGTGCAAATTTTGCCCTATTTCTCCATGTTAACTTTCGTGGGACAGGAAATAGACCGTTTGTGGCACGGCTCTGTTTATACTATCTCAGAATTATGTAACCACGGTTAAGCATGCCAGATATTGATACTGGTGTTGAAGATCAGGAATAATAACGTGAATGACGGAAACGGCGTAATGTAGGATTTCTTTCAGCCTACACTTCTGCTCTTATGGTCGCGAAGAATTATTTGCTGAGTCCGATTCCTCGCGCATACGAACAGAACGACGCAAACCGACCCCTCAAAACTTACGAAACGGTTAAGAAGTGATAATAAGTGCGCATCGGAACAGGCGTAAATATAACCATTGAGCATGCGTTATGACTGACTTAGAAACAGCTAACTGATATGGATTGCGAGATTTCCGTTAAAGTATCCGTCGTTCGTGTATAAATACTCCGGATTATTGTATGGCAGGACAGATAGTAGCCTGTGAAACAGCTACATCTCCCATCGTACATTGCACTGCGTGATCGACCTATCACTTCAAGAGCAAAATCACCATTGTAGTTTCACTGAGAAAAACGGCCTTTATCGTCCATTTCAAATTTTAAAGCGGTGGGCTGGTCTATCTGGAGAATGTCCATTTGCTAAAATTTATGACTCCTTTGATAAGTTTCAGTCATGTGCATCGTTGCAATACAAGCGTCGTATCCGTTTTACAATACTCAACCCTCGTCCATTAAAGAATCTCCGAGCCCATATTTGAAATAGCGATTTCATTAAAAAGACAACAAAACAAAACACCAAATTTAAAAGTTCACATTAACATCACCTAGCTTTTCCTGCAAGTCGATATCTAGGGAATAATGAATCGCAGTCACGCTTTGATTGTAACGGTTCATATGTACACCGTGATAATCTAGAAGTATATTGGTTCGGCTAAACGGTATTTGACACGTCATGAATCGTAACGATCAGGCACGCTACGCTTCTAGTGTGCTGTCTGCATACGATATATATCGCCAAATTTGAGAAACGTTGAGGCGCTTGTTGGTATAGCCCTGTTTTATAAGTTTTTGCGATAATGTTTTGTGACTCTGAGCAAGATCTTCACATTTTGCACAAGATCTAGCAAATGCTACTAGGAGTGATATGCATACGCGAAAGGCAGGTCCTACTGGAATATTACTGTCCAGAAATTGTAATCATCTCTCACTTCATT